>QBDW01006312.1:0-42197 GCA_003261595.1 Maconellicoccus hirsutus | reverse complement strand
AGTATTTTTTTTTCTTTTTGATTAGCATTTAATTTTAAAAATGTAAATAAAAATTTAAGTCACTACACTACGCTCATATAATTATTTTAAATTTATTGGTAGGAACAGTTTTTCATCATTCACCCCCTCCCCCGCCCCTCCACAAAAAATAGTGCTCTGAATTTACCTTCCAGTTAACATCGCAGCCCTCCCCAGCGGGAAATCCTCAGTGCGCCTATGGTCTGATGGAAGGATTAGTTTGGGCAAATTATTCTTGGGTGCATTCAGGAGTTCATCTTTATATTAGGAAATAAAAAAGTGTCGGTGGATTGTTTCAAATGATTCATGCAAATTATGAAATTGGTTTTAATGAGAGCTGTGCTGCGAAACCGAAAGGAATCCGAAATATGTTCGAATCGGGCTTCGAACTACACGTGTTTTGTGCTTATATCGAAAGCTTTGAACTTTTCGCGTGCCCTTTCGTTTTATTTACCTCCCTCCTCCATTTCCCCATATCGATAAATTTTAAGTAGATCGCACCGTTTCGCATCCATAGAATTTGTTCGAGAGTCGAAAAAGAGAAGCCACTATTAATCACGTCGACGATAGTAGGGTTCATTATTCGAGCGATAGTCGCTTACGAAAATATGTCAACTTCGTCGCTAACATGGTTTACACATTTTGGCTGCTGCACACTGCCTTCCGTACGCTAGGTTGTCTGCACGACGAAGAAGGCGAAACGCATGCAAGGTGCAATGGCATGCCACGACCAACGAATACACGTATAGCCGTGGAAAATATATGACATTTTGTATCCGTTATGGCGACTCCCACCGTAGCAATTAATCAGTAGATATAGGCGTCGGGTATTACGCCTTATTGTGATACATTTCTCTCGAGATCTTACACCGGTATCTTCGTGTTTCTTTGCGCCATTATTGCGTGCCGCGTTATCAACGTTGAACCGAGCTAATGTAAAATTTAACGTGTCCTCGCAAAATCCTCCAAATTAAAAGCACTCCTGGGGAAAGCGCGCCAGGTAGAGGTAGTAAAAAAAATCCGCTCTCGAGTAATAGGATCACGTCGTCGAGAATTGATTTTCTTATTTCGTCTATGCTATAATTTTTTTATTCGGGAGGTTTGCCTATTTGCGTGCGTGTTGTTTTCTCCCTCGAAATACGTAAATCAACATTCGAGTTGGGTAATTTTTTCTACATAGCTTGGTTCTAGTTGTACGATGTCGAATGTACGATTATGTTTGCTTATGATAGATAAAAAAATTTTGACAAGCAAATATTGGATATACGATTGATGATGGAATTAGTGTTTATTCTCTGTTCAAGTATCACAAATACTCGTATATCGTTAGGTTCGGTTATCTGCTTTTTTTTCAGATTTTCTCATCGATTCGACTTCTAGTTTTGGTGTTTGTATTTTGGCGCGTTTCGTGATTCGTGATTAGGAGAGTTCAAAGCGAAATATGTATTTCCGACTTGGTTAACGAGTTGATCGAAAATTATATTTGTTGGTGGATTTTTGACGAATTCCCATGTCGAAATTTCCTCTTTTGTCATTTGAACTACTTATTAAATTATCTTACTTACTTTGCTAGTTATTGTGATATTGATTTCATTTAGCCATCTGGTTTAAAGCTAACCATCGTTAAATAATTTTTTCAATTCATTGCTGTTTTTTTGATGCTGAGATTTTGTGGATCATTTCCCATTTACGTCGGGCGTCCGTCTTGTTTGTATTCCCCTCGAATATCTTAAAATTACAGAAGATATCCCCCAAGTTATTACAATTGAAATAACCAAAAGTGAGGTGAAGAAACGAAGGAATTTAATGCCGGATGTATTTAATGGCAGAGAAATGATTTTGTAGTATCAATTATGGAGTTTGCGCAATAATTTACGATATTGTTTGCTCGACTGTAGAAGCGGGTAGAGGTTACGAACGAGTAGGCGTTTATGGGGAGACGGCATCGATGTGCAAAAGCCTTCGAAGAAGTTCGACGACGGGTCGGCGAATCGACGAAACGAATGTTAATCGTAATTATCGACGGAAAGGCGGACGCGCATTGTGCGATGTAACTAAACGAAAGTAAATCGTTTAATTAAGTGTAAAACCAAAGGTAACCCCTTTTACTTGTTGCGAAACTTCCTTGACGCGGCGCGGCGACATGCAACGCAGTAACGATGAGTTGGCATTTGTAAAAATTAACAAAACGCGTATTAAGACGCGCCAGATCAGCTAAAAAGATAACAAATCCTAATCAACTGTCGGCTTAACAACTTGGCGCGTTTGTTTTAATTACGGTTAATTTTTTGCAACCGGCGCGGCGGCGGGGACAAGACTGCGAAAAGGTGTTGTTTACGAGTGGTGTAAAAAATTCGACGAAAAAAAAGCTCCTTCTCATTTCTCGGAAGCGAAGGATAAGATGCGGTGGTGTAGAAAGAAGAAATCCTGAGTGGCGAAACGTGAAACCACTTGGAAAAATGAGGAAAAAGCTTCGAAACGTCGAAATAGTTTCAAGACCGAAACGCAGGTATACGCGTTGGTGTACTCGGCGCTGCGGTAATTGACACGCGAAAGAAAAATTTCCTAATGAAACGTACCTCGGTTGTATGTCAGAGCGGTAATGAGCCATTTTGAGGCTTTTAAAAAGGCGATTTGCGCGAGCGAACGAAAGAAAAGAGTAGTCGAGTTGATGGTGCATATTTCGGTTTCGCGAGAAGGTTTTCCGCGATGAGGTTCGTCCGTTTGGAGCTGTGACGGTGGAGGGCGTTGAGAGGTAGAGGGGTATTTTTCGGCCGACTTTTTCCTATATACGCCTAACAATGTCCATATATTTGAGGAAAGCCGGTTCTCGTAATTCGATATGTTCCATTAGAGTTGGTTAATAAAGATGCACCCCCGGCGCCCCGAAAAACGTATGCAAGCGTCTTGTTAAAAGCTCTTAATGGTGTTTAATAGCTTTGAAAAGTGATGCTACCTTTTTGGATGAGGGCTTTTTGTGCTTTATTTAACCATCGTCGCTGTATAACATGTAATCTACACGCGGCCTAAGTAAACGCCTTGCAGGTTACGAGTCGGCTAATGGAATTTCTTAATAATCTTGGCGCGTTTTAAATATTAGCCCGAAATATCGCCCAAAGATGCGAGTAAATTATAGGTTTTTCGGATTGGCGAAACGTAACGGCCTTTGTTATATTTTTTAAAAAAGGGTTTCGTCGCGTTTCGCGTTGTACGCAGAGTCAGCGATGGCTAAATTTCGGTTCAGTCGATTAATGCGATCGCAAGAATCCCAATTGGTGTTTTATTTTCGCGAATGGTGACATCGATCATTTTCATGCTTCCTTTGTCTTGATCTCTAGTCGTCACAAGTTGACGTTGTAGTTTATTGTTTCAAATTGCAAAGACCTTTTGGAACGTTGTGAGCTTGAAAATGATTTGTAAAACTGAGTCACGTTGAGGTTGACGATGGAAGTTTTCCACGTCGAAGCCAGAAATTTATTTCATTTAACGCGCGAAGAATGCGAATGAATTTCGAGGAAAAGTCTCAACTCAGTGCACTTAATCGCTCACGTTACCGCGTCTTAACGACTCGATTTTAGGAACAGGGCGTAAAATAACGGTGAAGACGACAACGACGGCGAACGGTGTGTGGCGTAGTGGCGATGGCGTTTCTCAATTAAGCAAAATTTTGCGAGGTCTTAACTCGTTAAGCCTTCAGCGTCCCTTTAGTTACTTACGACGGGAGGCGAAACTCGGTGGGGTAACCTAGATAAAACTTGTTTATTGTACAGATAAGAATAATTTGTAAGAGAAAAGTTAACATTGCTCGGGAAAAGACTGAAGTTGAATATTAAGTAGGTGAAAAAGAAAACGACGAAATGTAAATGCTGCCAAGCTTTGTTTTATCAAGGTATTTTCTAATGTTCCGATTGCAGCCGGGCACTACAAAACGCTTCGTGTGTATATTTTGAGCAACGAAGACCATAGACGTCGAAAAAACTGTCGTATTTTACACGTTTTACGAATATTAACGAGTTGACGACGTTGCTTGAATTCACGTCGGTGAGAAGCAACGAGAAATTATCTTCGGGGGATTCGCATTTTTTTGGGGGGGGGGATACTGTTTTGTTTTTGGGATTGGCGATTATATCGGAAATGATATTTTCTTCGACGCTGGATTAATTTCGACGTGGTGTTTTAATCGGGGTTATACTTCGAAATATTGTTCGAGCGTAAAATTTTGTTTATTTATGAGAGGTTTTCTTATTTTTGTTCGTGGACGATACCCGGAAAAATACTTCTTTCAGAAAGAAAGCAACGAGTGAAGTTTATCTATAAACTGAAATTACTCGAATAAATCGAACATCGCTTCGTGTGCTTTATTCGAGTATCGTTGTTGTAATTTTTTTTTTTTTTTTGAAAGGAGAACATCGAATATGATGGAAACTATGCTACATATCTAATATTCACGGATAAATACGTTATGAATGTTTAACAAGATAATTCGAATGCTCGTTACGAATGAAAATATTAATAAATAATCAACATGGTTGATGGGTTTTGCTGGAATCACTATTGTGTTTTTCGATTTGATGGTAAAAATTACTGACAAGAGGTAATCATATCGGAATGATTTCCCTCTTTGTTATTATGCATCGGGTACGTTTTTATTATTACGTCATTCAGTTCGATGAATTTCTTCGGTACTTCGACGGTTGACTAATGACATTTGATTACAGGTATTGCGGTGAGAGGGGTAAGGATCGAGAATTGTGACTTCGTTTCGTGATCTGCTTCAAAAATTGAATGTTGTGGGACTCCAACGTACTCTACCGACCTCGTGGGGGTGTTGCGTGAAGTACATTGACCTTATAAATGTTTATCTGATCAGTTTTTCTTAGGGGAAAAATGCCATTCGATTGAAAACTGGTGTCTTCGTTCCCCCAAAAAGTGGGTAACGAGCGGTGAGCAGAGCTAGTTGTGGTCGTTACCTGTACATCGAGTTCCCTCTTGTTGACGAAGCAAATAAATCCTCTGTGCCGAAGATATTCGTAATTCATGATATTGAAGAAACTGTTTAGGAAATGGAAAATACGTAAATTTCGCTATCTTTTACGATACTGGTTTATCGAATCTATGCTCGTTCGTTTCGAAGGCATTCGATAAGAAAATATTTAATCAGAATCGATAAACATCTGTCCGCCGATTGCTGAAGAGGCTACTTGTAAATTTTTTCGTCAGCTTTTCTATCACGATAAGTGCGATTCGGAAAAGAGAATAATTTACGTAGAAGACACACGTTTGGCGGGAAATTTATACGCTTACGATGTTTATGTTGTGAACTGGCTTCTCGTATCGTCGAAACAATAAATTATTGCTCGGATACGCGTTCTTTTAATAGCTCATTAATCTCTTAGTTTCGAATGTAAATAAAGCGTCGTTTACCTTAAAATTAAAAACTCGGTTTTTATACATTAATGAATGGAAGGGGATATGGAAACTAGTAGCTGGGAATATTTCATTGAGACGATACGATACGTTCGAATCGTATAACTGTCATCGTCGGTACCCTTATTTAAAAGCTGGTTTTTTGTTGTGTTTACCAAACGGTGGTGATTTTTAATCGATACGGTACTTTTTCGTTTGCGTATGGCTTTTAGGCGAACGGAGTGAAATAAAAATAACCAGATTTGTACGAACGTTGGTCTCCGATGTGGAATCGGTTCGTGTAAACAAGACGTAATCGGGCCCCCTTTTTTTTCTACTTTCGCTATAAGTCTATCATAGCTTTGGTATTACGCATCTGCAAAGGTTCACGGTGCAGTAAACGCGATCAAATGGCTAATTAGTCGACAACGTAAACTCGTATATAGCAATTCCACGGATAATTATTTCTGTCGACGTTCGTATAAACGTACGTCTCGTCGCGTCTTTTCCACCAAATAAACGTTTCGACGTGGGGTGTCGATGTAGTGGCGGCGGGGACGACAAGGGTAGTCGTCGTCGGTAACACCCTGCGAAACTATCGCGTATATAGCTTCTATGTGTGTCGAAATTTTTTTCTTTCCACTCGGTGCACCTGCAACGACTATAGGTTTCCACGCAATACTCCCCTTTTTTTATACCGGTCGAACGAACGTTTACAAGTTATTTTATGGAGTCGGCTTGGCTGTAGTGTGTGGGGACACGGAGTACGCGGGTCGTTTACCATACGTGGAAAATCGTCCGCAATGTACACAAAAGGGTCATTTTTTACGCGAAACTCCAATGGAATTATCGTGTCGTTTTGCCGGGTTTTCGTTATGGTCTGGAGTATCGATTCGATGATCGATTTATGCGACACGCATGTTCTACGACGGGTAGCGTAAACGGAAGAGATTTTTTCGTCGGGTTTTCTGTTATGTGGGTGAGATTAAAAGTTGGGTTTCAGTGGCGAAAGATGTGATGCAGTTGAGTCGCGCTGTGGCGCGAAATCGCGCCCCTTCGGCGTCCTATTACGAACGGCCATTTTAGTTTTAACGACGTTTCGCTTGTGCAGCGATTCGACGACGGCGACGGTGATTTTACTACCCTCGGGACAACGTTACTGTCGGCGTTTACGACTCGAAAAATGGTGTTATTTGCTGTTTAAAGTTATCGAAGTGCTTTATGTCGACGAATTTTTCCGTCGAGGTTGTTATAATAATGTGTCTTTGTCTTCGAGCTCAGATTGATCAGTGTGCTGGTCGATTTCGAGGTGTGTTGATGGAGGTGTTTTGAAGATGAGGCTGATACTCGATGAAACGTAGAATTAAGGACGTTTCGGGTTTATTGATTCGGAACTTTTTATTCCTCATCATTAGCATTCCTTCGTTTCGAGTTGCTGAAGAAAAGTTCCACAGAATTAGGTCGGATGATTTGCTGGTGTATCTCGTAGAGATTGTTCTGTTGACTGTTCATGCTCTCCTCTTATTAAAATGGATGAGCATGAGTACTTGGGTATGTGAATGGATGCTTGTTTATCGTGGAAGGAACATTGGTTTGCCCTGAGATGGAGACTTGGTAAGACTGTGTTCAGGCTGAAGCATTTGACAGGTCTAGTGCCCAAGGCTCATTTTCGGAGGTTCTGTCTGACGGTTTTCGAGAGTACTCTGAGGTATACGATTTCGGTTTGGGGTGGGGTGGACTCTGGCTGTATTCGTCCCCTGTTGATGCTCCAAAAGGGGGCAGTTCGGCTGGTGGTTGGTGCACTCTGGGACGCGCCCTCCCTGCCTATTTTTCGTTCTTTGGGTGTCCTCGAGGTCAGCCAGCTTCATCTGGTTACTGTGTTGATTTTCTTCCACAGGTATAGGGACGCCTTCGGTGCTTCACCCAATTTTGGGTACTGGAGAGGCTGAGAATTAGTAATTGTACACTCTATTTATAAATCTTCTTTTGAACCAATAAAATCTATCTATCTTTCTGATGACGAACTGTTACTTAGTCCATTCCAAGATGTGCTTATCATTTCTCGAAGCGATGACGCGAAAGACGAAGGTGCATCTGCGCGGTACTCGCTAATGTACGCGAACAGACGAAAGCGAAAGTTTTTTCCACTTCGATGGAGTTATCGCGTGCGACTCGAGGAAAAAAGTGATTTAATGGTATAGTTTTTATGCGTGCTATCCGGAGCACGTTATTTTTTAATAAATTTCCCAAGCCGAAAAGAAAATTAAATTCCGACGACGTAAAAATGTTGTGAAACTAATTTTTTTCTGTCATTTGTATTCGTTGTTGGAAATGCTGGGCTGCCTTTTTTTTTCGCGTTTGCTTTTTGTCTAATCGTGACGACTGCTCTATTCAGCGTGCTCGTTATGCAGAACTCATAGCATGCAGGCGACGAGTTGGCAGGGTAGCGGGTTTTTTTGGGGTATAACGGCGATACTTGGAAATGTCGAATATACGAAAAACCACGCATAAGGTGGTTGGTGTAGACGCGTAATTAAAACGGCTCGTATTAAAATCTGTAAGGTCCACGATGGTGTAAAATTTACAACAATAACGACATCAAATTGATGTTTGGAGCGAATGTGAAAAATAGAGAGGAGACGTAGTTGTTGGTGGCCGGAAAATGAACAATTTAATAACGTAGAAAAAAAAGAAAAATAAATAAGAAAAGAGTTGCATGTGACACGATATCCGATTCGTCGTAATTTATTAAGCCGACTCTATTGTTGGGTTAAATTGTATACAACACACGACTGCCATCAATTTTAAACGGAACACGACACAAATGTATATTTAACAGTTTGAATTTATGATCAGCTTCGATAGCATAGGTATTGTACGTTTGTCGTATTCGACAATATGTACGAGTATGTAGATGTACTCGACTACCCGACCACTCGGTATGTAATGTACAGAGTCGATAAGCGAAATGATTTCCAAGTCTGTGTAGGTACGTGTTTTATACGCGTTGCGTCGCACCGAATTATTATTATAACGATGATCTCACTTCTTCCCCCGCTCACATTCCATCCGTACAGTAAATACGTATATCGTGAACAGGCCTTTTCTGTATTGACATAAATGTCGGATGTCATTCGTCGATAATTCAACGAGGCAAATGTCGAAACAATATAATCTAAATATCGTCCGAGAAAGCGCCCACCTGGTTTCAATAGCATCGCTACAAACGAGGTAATTGAGGTTGAAAAGAAAGAAGTAATAAGAGTTTCACTCCTTTTTTTTCCATGGTCCGCACCGACAAAAGTATCATAACGCCACTCGAACGGTAACGTGTCTTGTATCACTCGAGCACACCCTTATTCCCTTATTCGAAAACTTTTTTTCATCCGGCTGGAAAACTATTCGTTTAGCTGGCTCGAGATCGTCTGAGGCACGATGGTGAAAAATTAAGCCGATCATCGGTGAGATGTCGGAACGCTATCGCGTGTTCGGCAAGTTTTCACATCAACCAAAAGCGAGAAAGTTTGATTACGTTTTCGTCAAGTATTTAGCGTTGGAGGAGGTTAATGGAGAGATGGGCAGGGGTGGTAATCGAACTCGCTTATCGTATTTTTACCCGGGTGCTTTTCAAATTAACGGCGGTATTGTGACGCGACTTGGAATTCGCTCGTAGTTTTGGCTTCGTAAATGAGAATGGAAACGAGTGTGATATTTTCAATTTAGAGGTTTTGAAATTTTCCACGAATAGTGTAAGATGCCCTTGGGTGGTTTAATTATTGAAGTTTTCCTGTTTGAAAGGTATAACGGGGAAAAGGGCGCGGAAAAATAGGATGTTGGGAAGCGTCTCGAGAAGGAAATTTCGTCGGAAAGAGGCGTATGAAAAGAAACGCGGGTATTGTATTTATACTTGGTAAATTCGCGAACTATATTTGCGATGATAAAAAAGTGAGACTATTTTGGTTCATTCGTCAATTGTAGGGCTCATTTTCAAAGAAGCTATTGAAAAGAGAGATTCCTTTGGCACTTGAAGCTTCTCGAATGGTTACGGTTTTAATGCGAATTCCTTAATTACAGAAAATTTCCGGCGCGAAGAGCGAGACGACGGGACGAAAGAGCGATGAAAAAATGTAATGCGTTCGAGAGAGCAACTTCATTTCGTAATTTCGCTACAATAAATGAATTTTTTTTCTTTTTCACTCGTGTCTACGCGCGTTTTAAAATAGAAAGTAGAAAGAGCTAATAGAATTATAACGCGGTACAAAACGGAAAGTTGTACTCGCGCAAAAAGTCTGGAAAAGAAAAAATGAAACGCGAATGTATATGGAGAAGGCGTACTTTAATTATGCACGTCGTGTTATTCTTTTTAAAATAGCTTGTTATTGAGTTGCAGCGCATCCTGAAAAAGTAAAAGTTTAAACTTTCGGAAGTAAAGTCGTCGGCATTATTGCGTAAGTTTTTAAGTTATGATAATTTTAATGAGCTTTTCCGCCGCCTTTACCCCGGCGTCGTCGCCTCGCCGAATATTTTTATCATCGGCCGCTATATTGTGAAATTCGTAACGTCGACTATCGTCGAGGCGAGTTCGCAAATGAGCTGGGCTTTTTTCCTCCGTATTCGACTACGTTGCGACGCGATTTCGCGTCAAGATTTTGAGAAGTTTTTTATCATTTTTTTTTTCGCTCGGCGTATCTTGTCGGAGAAGGTTGTTTTTCGTCGTCGCAAAAATTGGCACTCTTCGGCTATACGCGCGTTTGGCGGGTTTTAATTCGAGCATTTGTTTCAGGGCGTATTTTTTCGAAGGGTATTTTAGTTTTATACCGTGGAATTTTTTTTTTCTTTTATTCGAAGCGACAGAGAAGATTAGGTTTAGGTGGCGTTGCGTATAATGAAAATTTGTTGGACGCAATTTATTGACGTGGTTAGCCCCCGTGGTGCGATGTGTTGTAAAGAAACGGGCGCGCATCCGCGTCTTGTTCTTTCTATCGTCGTTATTAACATTTGAAATTATTTTTCAACTGAGCCGGTTTTTTTTTTGGTGAAACAAATTTAATACGAACTTTTTGTAAGCAATTCTCACCGTTGATTGGTTGCGGTCGAATGTGCAGTGATTTAGGAGACTTCTCGTTAGCGACGCGACGATTAAAATGAATATAACAAAAAAAACCGGCCACCTTGTTTTGTGTGTATTCGATATGTGTACATATCGAGGAGAAAATATAGGCGTAATTTATATTTTAATGAGGCACAAAATTGTATAAACTATACAACTTAACGCTGTCAACCTTCATTGAAGCGTTGTTTTAATTAATTAGCCGATTAAGTGAAACAACGTTAAGGATGAGAAATGTACTGGTTTTCTCCACGTGAAACAAGGTGAATATGTTTGTTCGGCAGTAGGAAAATTTACGTGATTGTTAGTCGCTTCGTCGGAGCCGGATTTCCTTTTTTGAATTTTTTTTTGTGGGTTTGAATTGAAAAAAGCGAAGATCAAACGAGATGTTGGGTTTTCCCAAATATTCGTTTGTCGCCTTTTCTAAAAAATTTACTAATATGGTGCTTGGGATTTTCAATTTGGATATAATTATTGCGAAGGGCTTAGAGGGGAAATTCGCCGAACGATGTGTTTTTAATTTGTCGAATATGAATCTTGTGAGCATTGATAAGTCAAGTGGGCTCGAATTTTACCCCAAAGGCAGGTTAGAAGTTAAGAATTTCACGGTAAAACTAAAAATGATGTATCAAATCTCAATTGAATAAATTAATACGGTAATTTAGCAGCCCTGGACCCTGTGCGTATTTATGAAATTTCCCCGCATGCAACTCGGACGTAAGGTGTGAAATTCTTCAGCGAATTTGGATACGATTGTCTTCGAAAAAAAACTTGTGAGGATGGGACTGAGGAGTAGGAATTGGCTCTCATTTATTTAACGGGATTATGAGAAGGAAAGGAAGATCCGCGAAGCGGAACATTTATTACGATTTATAAGACAACGATATTTTTGCGCACACCAGCGGAATATTTCAATCGGAAATAAAAATCATAATTAAGACTTCTTAAGCGTTACTTAAGCGGCTTAATCGTTTCGCAAAAATTTATGGATATTTTCTAGGCGTACTTGAAGGAAACGTTATAATTAAGTTTAATACCGTACACGATGGCGTACATTTATCTTACCCTTACTTATGAGGGCTTTGCAGGAGTTTTCTCTCTTTCGCAGATGTTGTACCTTTTGTATTTTTTTTTCTCTTCTTTTCCACCGGCAGAGTAAAGTATTAAAAAGCTCGCAGCCATTATGTTTCTTGGAGAAGTTTAGCTTTAATATATGGGATATACGTTGAGGATGCGGTTTAGCGGAAGTTCTTGGCGAAGGAATTTCACGCGGTGGTCACCTTCAAAGGAATTGTCCGGCTGGCCCTAAGGATAGCGATAAATTATCGGAAATGCCGGCTTTCCGTTAATTAAAAAATTCCTCGCGTTACACGAAGCAACCGGCTTTGGAAAGTGGTCAATTTTGTAATTCGAATTCGCTACGAAGAGCAAAGCAATTTGTATCGGGTAGAAGTATTATTTTTTATCAATTTTATTATCATTTTCTTTTTGAAACCGAGTTGTCAGCGAAAAAAGGTCTTTGAAGTAAGAGATGGTTTATTACTTTGAAATTTTTTTCATTTTATCGGTTTTCGGGAAATAATTTCGTCGTGTTTGGTATCTCGTTCGATGGATCGGACTGAGGTCGAAAGCGTTTGCAATCGAATTCAACTACAAAGGTAGTAAAAGAGAGGGCCCGACGGTAAGCACAAGGGGATGTAGTAATTCAAGCATTTAAAACGCTCGATCATTTTGCCATTTTAATCAATAATTGCGGTTCGGTACAGTTTACAAGGCGTGGAGACACCAGGACTCCACTGATGTCATTGCAAAACGTTGGTGCATTGTGGCCATGGCGACAAATCTGGATTAATGGGTAACGACAAGTGCGGCGAAGAGAGGGATGCGGACCAGAGGGTGAATAATTTTTTGACGAGGAATTCGACGGGGGCTTAAGGGTCGTCGTGCGTATGCAGAGGGACAGATTGTCAACCCTTCTTTGTAATTTACGAGAGAATGAAAGGCAGACTTGGTCATAAAGGTACTTTTGGGGGCTATGAACGTACGTAGATCGATTGTTTAGCGCGCGTACTTTTCAGCGGTGTCGTGATTTAGCTATTATTTTGACAATCGAATCGACGGACCGAGTATAATTACTGAAGTAAATTTTACGCCGGAGAGCGGGATCGAGGATGGGAATAAATAAACGATTAAGTTTACATTTTACGCGACGATGATAGTTTCAGCGTTTATTACGATGGAGCGAGTCTACGTAGTACGTAGATTTGTAGCGGATGACGCGTCTGATGAGCGAATAATGGATAATTTGGTTGCTTTTTTGTTCGAAGCAAGAATGATTACGATCGGAAGACGACGAGTTGTAGAGACATTTAAACACCCACGTATACACGTTTATTTCGTCGGTCGTGTCGATTCGTATTTGGGATTTTTAATGTGATTTTTACAACGTCTTTATGGCACCTACGGTGAACAATGTTCGTACCTGCAATTAAGACTACCTCAAGTGTATGTGGTACGTGATAGAAATGAGCTCACTTACCTGGCTTAGTGAAGGTGTGCTGAGTGCCACGTGTACGTTGCGGAATGAGTAGTCGACGTCGAGTTTCTCGTATCAGCTACCACTGTGAACTACGCGAGTGTACGGAATCGCGGATACGACAAATGTATGCAATTTTTTTCGACGTTTACTTAAACACTCGACGCGTTTTATCACCCGAAACTCGGTTCTTATCAGTACGTTAATGCAAGAACAATGATACTGCGTAGCGTCTTGACGAGAAAATGGGCCGTATCTAATCTCAGTTACTATGATTAAACCACGTTGCCTTTTTTTTTTCTTTCTTGACCGACCATTCGTCGAGGAAATTTTCGTTATTAATTAGGAAGTGGTCGAATCCGAGAATAGATAACGACCTTGTTAGCGCTGTAGCTTTTTCGATGTATTTTTTTTTTCAACGCGCGTTAATAAACTTAACGAGAGATGAATGATTTGGACGAATTTCCTCGTTGGAGATTCGTTTGTCGCGTGCTGTTACAATATCAATTCTTCGATCGACCTGGCGGTATTTTTATTTGATTTTTACGCAAATCTATAGTCAAGTGAAGGATTATTTACTCGTTGAGTGAGTAATTTCAAAAGGAAAACCGGCGGCAGTAAGCGATCGAGTGGTTGACGAGGTCATCGAATTAAACAAATTTATTTTCTATCTACGAGAAATTCGCGACTAAGTAAATAATATTAACGTAACAAACATACGTAGAATTATTTGAAGAAAATACGATATTCGACCGAGTTTTGAGGATTTACCTCCGATTATTTCTACACACATTCGACAGAACGACATAAAATAAACGATTCGAACGACAATGAAATAGAAATAGAGATTCTGTTTTCGCCGCGAAAACACACACGCAACTCGTCGAAAACGCCGAGAAAACTGTGGCTAGAGCGAAAATCGCGTACAAACGTTACGAAGATCGGAGTAGAACTTAAGGGTTGTCGCCGGCTATTCGCACCCCCGAAAAAGAGAAACATCGCCGACGGTAAGCTTCCCTATTTTATATATAGGGGTTATTCCCCCATTTGCCGATGCTGGATCGATATCGGACCGACTCAGAAGCTGCCAGTTTTCCGGAAGACTTTAACTATACATCAAACGTTTGATACAAATGGTTTTATTATACGTCTTTATTAATTTGACGCCCGTTTTATGAAGTAAGCGTTTTATACTGCGAATAAGAAGATCTCGTGGCAAACGGGGTAACAATTTATGACCGCGTAAACAGGTGCCCGCGTAATTTTCGTCGCGGGGGCATTTGTTTTTTGGTTATGATATTCGACACGCGGAAACCTGTATGTTGGGTCTTGGTCGTAAAACTGGAGGGGGTCGTGCATCGAAATTTAATTACGGATTATCTTTGAAGTTTTTTTCTCTTCCCTCCCTACTCTCTCTAGGAAAGGTACAAGAAGCAGAGAGATGCTGAATGTTGTAATTTATAATCATTGACGATCGTGATACATGACTCGAGATGTGTTGTGTATAAAATGAGGCGGTTTTATGGATGTAATTTTATCGTCGCTAGGGTGGCAGCAGTCGACGTATATTTGCCAATATAATGCGGTTATTTTTACGCGTTTGTGGATTTTTTTTTTCCTTTTATACGATGAACTTGAGTCAAGAATTATACTGTGTACTTAACTCGTCGGTTGCTGGATTTCGCCTGGAAACAATTTATGAAGAAGGATATACGATAATTAACGTTTTTATTCGAGCTTGTAACTGCGGTCTCGAGATATTTATTGGGATACTAGCGAACTGTGTCGAATTTCTTATCGAGGTGTTTTATGCGAGCTGCTGGACAGTGCGATTTTGTTTTTTAAACACTTCAGAATCGAAGAGAAAATTGATTTTTGAAGTCGTTGTGTATCAAACTTGAAATAAATATGTAAAACTCTCGGAAAGGTTTGGAAAATGTGAGTTCACGGAATGAAGATTAAATCGTCGTTCATTTTAGATTAAACGATTTGATGGTTCAGAGCTAACTTATAAAATTGGAATATTTGAAGCGAACCGCAATGGCGAAAAATAGAGATTACTGAGAGCTAGCTACGCAATCTGCAATTTCCAGACAAGAGTTACCCGTTTTTGTCTAGAAAGTTGTGCTACTTTTGTGTTTATTTTGTTCTCTATAGCGAATAGAGCTTAAATTTTCTCCAACTTGCACTTGGGAATTCTTAAAGATTTTTTTTTTTTCGAAATCCAAAGGGAGGAAAAAAACGTCACGTTATGAACTACAGTCAAGTTTTTTATCACGCCTATTAAACGAATAAAAAGGTGTTGGAAAAAGAAAGAGTAATTTTTGAAAATTAAAGAAGTGACAGAAAAGTTTCAACGGATAAAAAAAAATGTATCCTGAAGAACTTTCGAGTACGCGGCTGATTGGATAAATTAACGAGTTGTATTTTACAAGATAAACAAATACCGAAAGAAACGTTTAATTAAAAAATTTTTCATCCTGGGGGCGTGGTATATAACGTATCTATAGTCTTACAAAAGGTAGCAGCCATTTTGCATGTTGTAATAGGTATTTTTCGTTAGTGAAGAAGTTACACGACAGACGTAGAACTGGTTTAATCAAATAATTTGATTCGAGTACGTCGTCTTGGTCGTGGTTGGAAAAGAAGGCGAGGTACTGACAGAGGAGCTGCATGTTTAAACGTGTGTGTAGAGGGGAGAAGGGTTTTATTCGATTAGAAAATACATATCATTTACAGGGAAGAGTTAAATTGTAGCTACGTGTAACATGCTCTTACGTCAAACAAGATTAGAAACGATAGACGAATGTAACGAAGAAAAAAACTACCACAATTAGTGGTCGTGTTTGTTTTTTCATTAATATGTTGGATGTTGGATGATTTATTTATTTTTGTTGTAACTGCGGCAAGAGATGGCGGCTTTTTTTGGGTAGCTTTTTTCGGTAGTGGCACGATAGCGAAATGCCACGAGGTGAAATCGGACCTTGGAGAAATTTGTGGAGGGATAGTCGCGTAATCCAATTATATCGCGTACGACACCAACCCCCTTCGGGTTATGAATTGGCCGCACTCGTTGGGAAATTATGGTAGTTTTTTTCCTGCGCCTGGAAGCGCGCGTGAGTAGAATGTTAAATTAATTTACGAAATCAAAACGTCGTGTATGGTTACATTGGCACCTGGTTGGGAGAATTTTTTACTGGTTCAGATGGTTGGTTGCTGGCTGCGGCAAAATTCGAGAAGCTCGAGCGGTTTACGATTTCATTCTGTCGTAAAGCAAACGACAATGACGTAGACGGAAAGTGCTATCGGATTTGAAAAGCCGATGTAATGCTCGTCGCACGTACAAAAGCAACGACAATTTACTTTTTATTAAATTCGAACCCTCTTAATTCGAGGCGCGATCGAGGGAATGCGCCGTAAGAAGGCTCGGCAAATGAAATAATAGCGCCGATTCGAAATCCGCGTTTCGGTGTACGCGATATACAGCTACACTGTTCGCTCTTCTCGTATTTTCTTTACTTATTCTCTTATTCTTTAATGGAGTACGTATTGTTCTATACATTTGGAAAATACGAGCTTTTATGAATTCGGCTTAGTTTTCTTTGTCGGCGCGGTCGCGTCGCGGTAAACGCACAGAAAGAGAAGTAGAAAAAAAACAGGTTGGTACGTATTTCAATGAATAGAACCTTAAATTCCGCAAATAACGCCTTAGCACCTGTTCAATATGAGACGATTATATTGTTATCGGATATAAATGCAAAAAGAATGGCGAACGACGACGTCGTCGATTGTCGCGTACCTCGGTAGCGGGAGCGGTTTTTGCCCGCGACCGCGTCACAGGCGTCAAATGAACGCGCCGACAAACGCTACCGAAAATATACTTTTAAACGGATAATAAAATTGTAATAGTACACCGAGGAAATGGTTATGAAGCTATATTCGCAACCCCTTTTCGCGCACACCACTAGTACCTCGCGTCGTCGTCCCTTTTTAAAAGTACGTAATCGTTTGGTCGCAGATTATTACGTTTCCCTTCGATTAATAGTTTTACGATATGTCGCCGCCGTCTATGTATTGGAAAAAAATTCTACAGCCATCTCGGTCGAGTATTGATTACTCGTTTGGAGGAATTTTCCTCTGCGACATGGTCAAATACTAATGTAAAAATTGAAAAACTCGTATCGAATTGCGTTCTTTTTTAAGCGCACAAATTGTTATGTAATTTTTACCATCTGATGAGTGCTGTGTGCCTGTTGTTTGGTACAGGACCTGGTAATGTTTTAATAGCGAGTAATCACGAGGGCGGGAGAAGCTATGGTGGTATTGTGAATTTTTCCCGTCTCGGAAAAAAAAAGAAAAAAATGCAGATTTGTTATTTGAAAGACGTGTTGTTTGTGTTTCAGGTGTCATATTATTCGCACGTATTCAACTCTTCGGACGACCATCTACAACGCGAAGACGCGCCACCAAAAGAATGGAATTCCCACAGGTACTATTTTTCATTAGTGTAAAGCTTGTGTTTTTTTTTCACAACGAGACGTGTGAAAATAATGCGTTGGGGTGTATCAACGGATTAAAAACTTGTTTGAGGTTTTCAACGAGTGAAATCTCCGCGAGAATTCGTCTGAGAAATCTAGCTCGAAAAAAGTAATTCCAACAGTAGAAAATTGTGAAATTAACCAAAATTGAACCTCGGAGGGAGCAATTTTCCAAGGTGATAGACATACGCGCTAAACTCGGTGGAAATTACCAGATGTTGCACAGTTACGTCAACCACATCCAAGTTATTCAGGCAATGGCGTAACACGAACGTCCCTTTTTACTCAATAAAATCCTTAATCCTTTTGTAAATTCCCCTTCCAAGATTCCTTTCCTTATTTTCTTTTTAACTCTCTAATGATATTCACATAATTTGTGGTCCTTGGAGTATTTGTTCGTTAACGCGTACAAAAATCTCATATCAAATACGAGCCAGGGGCGGATTTGGGCACAGGTTTTATAAGCTAAGCCTTTGAGGGTAAAATTCTGGGGGCGCAAAAATTATGTTCACAAATTTGTCATTTGTGTGGTGAAATTGTATGGATCATTTGCAGCAAAATTAATTTTAATTTTTTTTTTCAATTACCAGAATGTTAGTCACTTCCGTTTTGATTTGTTTTTAATTTTTTTTCTTTTTTTTATTGTTGGAAGATTACTTTCATTTTATTTAGTTTTTTTATTTTTTAAGACAAAATAAACCATCAGAAGAATTTGATTCAATTTTGTTTTATATTCCAATTTTGAAGGGTAGCAATTTTTAAATAGCCCGGAAGCGGCAAAATCCCAAGTCCGCCTTTGACGAGTCTGACGCATCGTTCAATTTTGTTGACATGTGTAAACACGATTTTGAGCACTTATAGTACAAAGTGCTGCTACTATAATGTTTACGTATGCAAAATGACCATTGGCGTATTTGAAAAAATTTACGATTACGTATGCAAATATTATACGTAGTTTGGCGAATTGATGCGATTTACTTGCTCGCACGCGTATTTTCGTTTTAACCATTTCAAGATGATTGAGGTGATGGGAGTAGAAATGGGAGACAGTACGTATAAGAATCTGTGTAGTATACCAGAAGTGGGTACTTAACGTTAGAAGCAATTTGTTGCTTTTTCAAAAGAGCTGCAATGTATTTCTGATAAAAATTTCAATCGAATAGGTATTCGAGTGTGTAGGTTTTTTTTTCATCCGTGTACCGAAGAATTGCGCTAGCTAAGCGATAAAAATCTAAGGAAAAAAGTACTTTTAAAACGAAGAACACGGGGCCCATTTTGTATGGCAATAAACGGTGATAAACGTCCGGCAATAATTCAGAATATTGAGTACGTGATCACCATTCATGGTACTCGATTGAACTCGTTTATATCGAATTAATGCGTTCGCATGTATATTTACGAAAAAATGGCGATACCAAAGATGGTTTAGTTGAAAAATTATCCCGGCAAAATGCGTTCCAGCGTGAAATTCTGGAAGACGAAAATTCCTCAGAATGTAGCATTTTAAATCGAAATAATTTCGGTGAACTTTTTCGCTGTGTTTTCCTTGAGCAAGTTTTTTTTTCGATGTGGAATTTCGTCAAATGTTGCGTCGGATCGCGTCAAGATAGACTTGAAGTTTTCAACGATGAGGAGTTTTTCTTTTTCGAAAAATATTGAAATTACGAGTAAAGGGTCTTTTTTCGGCACGTTTTTTAGGATTTTTTTTTTGTCGAAATACGTATTTGCTCCGTTTTTTTCGAAGCGGAGATGTTGCTAATGGTTTGCGATGTTCGTAATGAAATGAAATCACGCGTCATGTTTTTCGACTGACGCGGAACGTTCTGCGTGGAGAAATGAACAACGTTCCAGTTCGCTCTTGTAATTAATTTTTCAACTTCGTTTTCAATTTTTTATTAGATTCGTCTAAAAGTTTTTATTAACTATGCGAGTCGTTTAATTGTTCACTTAGTGAAAAGGGTAGACGTTAAGGGTTTGACCGGTTATTAAAAAGTTTTTTTCTTACTTTTTTATATTATTTTTTTATTGGGAATGAAATGTTGTTAGGGTTGCGACAACGATGGTTCTCTCCAATCCGAAACCCGTTAATTTTAATAATAACGCGCATTATAAATAGAAGTAGTAGCAACTGTTGGCTGACGATATAAAAAGAACAACTTGTTAATGTGTGCGATGTTTGTTTTTTCTTTTTCAAACTAGGTGTACGTGAGAGTGTTTCAATTAACAATACGAGCGACTTGCATAATTTGAGGCCTTCATTTGATCTATTCGTATGTCTTTGGATGATTCATTAACGTCGTTTTCTCGATCGTATTTCCAAATAGATTTTCGTCCTCTGACGAACGGATGAAGATTAGGAATTAATAACCCACATAAATATTCGTGCGCTCTCAGTTTACTGGTTGAGATACCTGTCGAGTGTGGTTCCCGTATACTCGAACGATGCTTGTCATTTGTCAGGATAATGATTTAAGTTGTACGGGTGTCATTAGCGGGATTTCTGGGGTGTTATTGCTATGAGATGAATGCTTCGATGATGTATTAATAGAGCTTACTATGGGAGTCGGAGAAAGTCTGATATTCTTGTTTTGAAAAATGTATTTGTTTTTTTTTTTTGAAATTTCATTTTAGCGGTACTTTCTTTTTTTGGCTCATTTCTAGTCGCGTTTTTTAATAAAAACCAAGGCTATTACGTTGTAACAATTGGTGGTGGTTGGGAGAGGGGAGACTATATTCAAAATTGGTTTTGGAACCTCGGGAGTCCATTTTGATCATTTTTATCAATGTCAGTTTTTATATATATATGTATATACTCTTAATGAATGTACTCGTGGCACCAATATATACTACTGAAGATACCTTCAGGCACCAAAATTTTCGTTCAGGCACCAGGCCAAAATTGTCAGAAATGGTGCCTCAGCGTTACAAGGTGCCTGTTCGCCAATTATTGCTATGATGCCACTTCGGCACTTATTCAACACGTATATACGGTCCCATTCAAACTTATATATAATAGTGTCATATAGAACTTTAATTGCGCGGTGCCATTTAGACATTGATAAAACCCCTGGTGTCAGAACTACACTTCAGTATATTGGTGCCACATCGTTAATAAAGTATATTATATATTTATATACATGTATATATATTTATTTTCCATTTGAATGCGATGCTTGATGAATAAATTTTGATTTAGAAGGAAGAAAATTTGATGTTTTGGATGGTGAAGTGGATGAGCTAAAAGGGTGAAGGCTGTATGCAAGTACTGAGGACTGGGAAAATGTCCGAGTTCTGTCATCATTGTGCTCGTGTATGAATTTTTTGGATATTGAAGGCTAAAGAGGAAGGTCCAAATCAAAGATGAAAGAATTTGCATGAAAGTGAGGACTACCGTTATTTTTGACCAGGGATATTGGTTCGTTGAATCTACTTCGACACGGCCATAATTATCTATTATCTGACATGGCTTATGAAAAATTGCAAATTAAAGAAAAAATTACATTTTATAGTTCAGTGCGTGGTTATGTTAGTGAGGGGTTTTTCTCATTAAAAACACAATACCAAAGATGTTCGAATGTAATTCAGCGAGTCAGCGAGATGGTTTTATCGTGTGTTTGATTTTTTTTCTTTTTTTCTGTTATCGGCTAAGAGAAGCAGTTATAATGAGATTTTTTTTTTAAATCTCAAACGAATGTATACACGTACGCCATATTTGTTATCGAAAGAGGGCAGTTGAGTTGAACGATCAATCATCGGTTTATAATTATTATCCCATGGTTGGTATTGATTTTGTTCATCACTCTGTGACGATATCTCGTTACAAATTAGGAGAATAATATTAGACGTTAATTAATACGCCTTAACGATATTATTTTTGGGTATCGAAATGTAATCTATGCAATGAGGTTATGTTACAGAGGAAACGAGGATTATTTAATGGTTTTCGGCCATCGGAATGAAAAATGAGTGTTTTTTATGCGGCGAGTTCGCTTTTTTTCCTTTTCACGTTTTTATCTTCATTTCAGGAGAATATATTTTGATAGCATAAAGTTTCCATTTGCTCGAATGTTTGTATTGAAAAGCATTTATTTACGGTTAACGTCGTATTTTACAGCCACATTTTATCGTGCGTTTATAAATTCTTTTTGGTTTGATTTTTTTTATTTTTATTTTTTTCAATGGGGTCGTTTTTCATCGGCAAATACGCGGCTTACATTTTATTCACTTTTTTCTTCCCAGTCATACGGAAAGCTCGAGTATTTCTTATCTGTCCGAGAATGCGTATGCGGATTTTTGGTTTTTTCATTTTTGTTGAAAAGAAAACGAGATTTGCCTCGAATTGCTCTGTGAGACAGTTTAACAAGATACATTCGAATATGAAAGGCTGAGGAGGAAGGAAGGAAAAAACGGTAAAATTGACGAAATTCAATGTAACAGGTTTATACATATTCTGTTTACATAAAGTAATCATTTCAACGATCACGTACGTTCGATTTTTCGCGCCTGTTTACTTTTCAATATGCAATTTATCGAACGTTTCGCACGATATTTAAGGTATTCATTTTGGAGCAGGGAAAGTGGTAAAAAGGGGTTATTACTGATGGCGATGGCGAGCCGCGGAGTAGTTGTTCTGGATTCGAATTTGATTTTGGATCATGTAATGTCGTTTGCAAAAAGGAAGATTTTCACTTGAAAGCCTTCGAGTAAAATTACGGTTTTTTTGGATATGATCCTTCGGTTAGGACTGTTGTTTGGAAGTTTCCTCTTGAAAGTCTTCCCTAGATGACACTTGTCGAAAAAGTCCTTAGCGGGATATTAGTAAATGTACGTCTGGTAGCGAGTGAAGGGAGTAAAATTGAATAAACTTTTCATGAACGGTGATTTTTTGAACTATGCACCATTGAAATTTCGGTATCGAAAGGAACTCAGTTTTAAACCGATCATCATTACGTAACTCGACTCGCATGTACTTTATTCCTTGGCTCCTGAGAAGATGCAGAAAAAACGTCATTTCTTTTTGAAAATTACTTCTACCTTTTGGAATAACTTAAGTCCAATTTGCGAGTAAATGATTTCCAGATGTATTTCTTCGGAACCCTTTTTTTGCCCTCTTTTTTACCAACTTCGTCGTGGATTTTGTTCACGAAGACGTGTAATTGAATTCGATATGGTAGAGTGACAGTGATCTTGTCCCCTTTTCGATTCTTTAAGTAAATATGCGAGGAGCACAAAAATAGAGTGAGTATTATGTTGTGCGAACCGATGACAAAAATCTCGGCACTTTTTACCAAAAACGAACGATATTTTAGGGTGAATGATGCATAAGTGGCCGAATTCGGGTATTTTATTTTCGTTCCATTATGAAAGAGAGAAATTCGAGGCGAAAGATGAAAAAGAATGACGGATTTTCTTTTTTTTTTTCACGTCGTTCGAAGAAAAAGGTTCATTAGTGGATTCGAGAGTAAAGTGGTATTGGGGAATCAGAAAAATTCGTGTCTACTCAGCGATTACTGGTAAAGAGGGTATTGCTTGACCGGTACATTTACGGCGGTGAGCTTTTAGCGACAGGATGCTGGTGTCTGGAGCGAAAAGCATTATGGTGAAAAGGACCCCTTTTCGCGTATTCGACGCAGAATTTCGTTCTCTTTGATGTACATGTGTAGTTATTTTTTCAAGCGTTTCCGATTGAACGACGCGAAATGGGTGTTTTAGCGAAATAACTTTTCGCATATAATTTAATCACGGGCCGTTATTTTAACTCGCGTGCACTTGTTGATGAATAGAGAAAGCTTTACCGGTTGGCGCTCGGCGCTTTTTTCACGTAGCCCGGCGCGCCGCAAAGTAATGTAATTTACGAGAGCATTTGTGTGTGAAAAATTTACATTTTTTGAATAGCGACGCGACGAAGCGTCGTAGGTGAAATAGTATTCACTCGGACGGGCTTGCGGAAATTTTCGAAAGGGAAGGCGTGAAAGAGGGCGGCAATCGCGTTGAAAATACGAGATTTTAATGCGGCGACGAATGTAAAAGGGTATACTTTTATCTACGACTTTTCGGATGTGTTTCCAGTGCGAAGGTGTGTTTTGTCAAAAGCTGTGTCGTGTACGAGATGACATTTTTTCTTATTTTTTTTCTCGGGCGTCGCCATCGTGGCGTATGAGATCGCAACGGCGGCATTTCAAACGATATTTTGACTCTAAGTAGCGTAAACAAATAATATTTTTTCACTTTTGAACGCGTCACGAGCGACTTTGAGATGATTTCAATTTAAAAAAGGGACTCAGTTTGGTTGCTTCGAATGCAATGCGATATTTATCGCTGTATTGTCGACTCGTAGTTACATGTTGGACGTATTGACAGTGTAATTTAGGTAACCCTCGGAGATATTGTAAGTTAGTGCATTAAAAGTTGTCAGCTTGTGGGCTCGTTGTAGTTATACGCGTAGACTGTACATAAAGTTATTATGTTACTGATTTCACGATGAGGGCGAGCAACGTGACTGTCGATGCTTGTCAACGCTTCCGGTTTGAGAAATTTGATTACGCGTGTGTAGCGGAGAGAAAAACGAAGGCGTATTTCGCGATTACGTTATTGTCGTCGAAGTCGAAAGTAGCGAAAGTCGAGGAAATCAACCCTACGGATGGTTATTTTTGCGTGGTACCGATTCGTTGTGGCGGTGGAGGCGGTGTCGACGGGGGCGACGACGATAGAAGCGACGTTCAAGAAGCTCTTAAAATTAATTGGAATTTTTTACTTCGGGGAAATGAAATGTTTGTCGAATTGACGCGTTCGTCTTTCTATACTGATCGTTGTTAAGTTTCAGCTTTCACGTTTGACGTACTCGATTTTCGATTTTTACTAGTTTTTTTTTTTTTTAATTTTATTTTCAACGATCGAACGAATCGGTCGTAGGGTGGTACTGTTCGTACTCGTGTATTCGACGTTAATGTCAAATATAACCTTTACACAAGATTTCGTTAATTTTATTTGAACGAGATGCGAAAAGCTTTCGCGAGAAGGAATTCAACGTACCTTAGCTTTATTCATTTTTTTTCGTCCCTGCGGAGTTTTCTCGAATATAATGGTATTTAATTTGATGTTTTTTATCTGAAAAGAAAAACGATTTTTGGATTTACGACGAGGATTTGTGAGGAAAATTACAAAATGAGTTTTTTTGTTTGATTAGATAGGTCACGGTTGTGGAATATTTCGTATTTTTCAAGTATCTAAATTTTCAGACAATGAGAATTTTTATTTTCAGTTATTGCGGAAATATTCGAAGAATTACCAAAATTGTATTATTGTCGGAGAAATTCGAAATGGTAAAATTTCAAAGCGCAAGTATTTATTATTCTTCGTTTTCTGAATTTTATTTATTTATTTTTTTAAACCGTGAAAATTGTTGGCATTTTTCTCAAAAATCGTTGGTAATATATGAAATTTGGGAAATGTGTAATTTTTTCAATCACTTACTTTTTGAAAATTCCGAAAGGATCAGAAGTGAAAAATGTTATTCTACTGTGTTATTCGAGTAATTTAAAAATTTTTCTTTCTTCAAAAAAATACGTCCAGTGACATTGGCATTGACACGTGTATTTTTTGAAATACAATTGTAAAAAATCTTGTCACTAATAATCGTTACAATAAAACAACAGAAATTTGAACATCTTGAACGACTTTTTCGCGAGTTACATTAATTCGAAGTAGAAAAAGTAAAGGTAAGAATAAGCGTATAAAATTTGGCAACGATATTATTTCGTAGATGGGGTAAATACTTCGTAATCGAAAACGGCAAAATTATAATCTCCCATTAAAGATATATCCGAAGCGTTTTCTCCATTATACGAATGAGTTAGATTGCTGTAACTGTCTTTATTTGTGTTACAATTACTGGAAATCAGTAAGTCCGCTCCAGCTCCAAAAATGGGTCCGCAACTGTGAAGAAAAGAGAGGAAAGAAAACATTAATATTATCTCGGCGACGAAGTGTGATCGGTTGAGAGTTCACGTATCAGTGACCTCGTCTTCAAGCAAGTAGAGTCTAATCACCGGTAGCAACCTACGTTGATGAATTCACAAGTGTTTTTTCCTCAACTTACTCGGAATGATGGCATATGGCGTATGGCTTTTTGGTTATTTCGTACTTGATAGGACAAATAGCACCTTGAGCGTTGGTCAGCGAGAATAGGAATGCTCTTTCGGAAGGCGTGTAATGAGCTTTGGAGTTGCTTTTGACCCAAGCGACGTCGCTGAATCCGCCGGAGATTCGTCCTCGGTCACCCTGTACGCGTAACCATTACAAAGTGCGATTAGAGCAGCAGATGGGAGGAAGGGTTAATTAGAGGTTTCCATTTCACGTACCAGAATGATGACGTATGTGGGTGCGATCCCGTCGCAATATCTGTGAAACGCTTCGGCCGAGTAACCGTGCGTCGATGCTCGATAAATTAAGCGCCAGGTTTGTTTGGCGTTTCCGTACCATTGGCTCAGTATGCTTTGACACGCGGTTTTATCCTGTCGAGCGAGTAAGTGCGGTAATACCGTAAGGAAAATAATTTCAGTTTAAAGGAACAATTGCGTGGTAGTGGGGAGTATACGTACGTTGACTAATATTTGCGTTGCGGGGAATAACTTGAGCGAGATGCGAGGTTGGAGTTTTTTATCTTCGGAACGTTCTTTGAATTTATTTGGTAACGCCGCGTATCTGTAACGTTCTAACGATAATTCTATAGGAACTGCTCCGGTAGGTTCGACTTCTTCGGCGAAAACTTGCGAATCTGCGAGAGAAATAGGTTCGGTGGTTAGGGTACTTGGGCGGTATATGGGGGCGGAATTCAATAGGTGGAAAAAAGCCGCTTGTAAGGTTACCTATTAACAATAATCTAACGTGATTAATTACGCCGGATAAATGTTGGCAAACTCTGGCTCTTTCTTCTTCGGTCCAATGAGCGGTCGGTTGGGTTACGCCGGCTTGATATTTTGCCCAATTTAACACCGCTCTCCACACGTCTTCTTCTTCCAAAGCTACCTGATTTATTGTTCGGTTTTGCAAAACAGAAAAAAAGCGCGTTAGTTCGCCCTTTATACCTACGAACGGCGATCGTTGAGATTTTACTACGTATATTATACATACGCGCGAATTGAAAAAAACCTCGGTACTTTTTGATAATCGCGCACGCTTCTTTAGGTCGGATAAAATACTCTCACGTACTTGGCACCGTATCCCTGCGATCTTCACGCTGTTCGTCGGCGTAGCGTTATCGCGTGGCGCGCGAGCGCCGTTTAGCCAAAACGAAACGGTTTCGCGTAGTTTTCACGAGTGCACTCGAGATAAAAACACTTTCCAATGTTAAAAAAGCATTTCCTTCGTATTGTTTTTCTATTTTTAGATTTTTATAAGCGTTAAAATTGCAACGTGTAAAGGTTTTTTCGAGAGAAAATAATCAAACGTTTCCTGCACTTTGCCTCCGGCGAAAAAGCTTCGACAAAGTACAGCTTTTTTTATTCTTTTGTTGTAAAAATATAAATTATACGATAATTAATTTTTTTTCTCTCTCGTTCTTCGGCTCGGTACCTTGAACCGTGTGTAGTTTTTTATCCGCTCCGTTCGTAAGCGATTTTAATTATTTTATATTTTTACGAGCATAGGCGACGAGACGAAAAAAAAAAACGCATTATACTTACGCAATCGGATGAAATGAGTTTTACTAAAGCGTCTTTGTTTAGATTTAAAAACGAGTTGGTTTTCATGCATTCGACTGCGTTTTCGCCAATATATGAAATACAACGATCGACCAATTGCTTAATGCCTTTACCACCTGCTTGTTTCGAACAGAGAACCGAATTAGAAAAGCGGAAAGGCGAAACATTTTATTTTTCGAGTGCTCGTTGCCGTTTTTACGGTCGTAGAACTTTACCCGACGATCTCTCTTGTATTTCCATGCCGGCGGCTAGAAAGTTACAGGCGTTCAGTATAGATAAAGTGGAGGTGATGTGTTCTTCGCAGCTCATACGTAACTCTTCGACTCCTAAATCTTGAGCGATGGTCAACATTTCGAAAACTCCGCTGTCTTGGAATAACATCTACGCGTTTAAAGGAGACGCGTACGAAAGGAAGAAGCAAAGAAAACAAAAAAGGGAATAAAGCGAAATGAAAAATTGGCTGGTTTTTAAATTACAAACTCGTAGCTCACTTTTCCCGTATAAACGTAGGCAATAAATTGTCTGAATGTTTCCCCTTGAAAATGAGGTAACCGTACCGGAGTCGCAGTTCCAGGCGCGGAAGGTGGCGATACCGAGCATCCGGGAATCTTGCAAATTTCTCCCCTTTTAACCGTTTGGAAACTTTTACACCTAGAAAAAAAAGAAAGCCAATCGATTGCGGTATTGTTTCGCGTGAAAGTTTTTCCAAATTAAACTATACCCGAATAAGTTATGAATTTACGAGATATTTTTACGCGCCGATTCGTTTTTATTCTTTCGAGTCGCGAGATGAGTTTTCTTGACTGATAGTTCGACGGGTAGAAATGCGTTTTGTGGGCGAAATTTTATATTTGTGCGAAAGTGTGTTTAAAGCCGCGATTTCGTTTTGACTTGGAGATATCGCGTAGTTTAGCTATAAACCAATTTCAGAGGTTTTTGAAATGTTCATCGAACTTTAATAATGGGCGTAGCTACTTTACGACAAAGGTTTTAAATTTTTTTGAAATTTCGATCGAAGATTCCGCAGAATATTAATTTGTGTTGTTGGCTCCAGCTCAGTCTCATTCGAGTAAATTTGATTCCCTAGAGCTCAGAGGAAATCGGTCAGTTTTGAATTACTAAATATATCTGCGATCCACCTCCTTTCTTGATCAGCAATGTACAGAATGTTTTCCCTTTGATTTATACGCTGGACGTTGTTGAATCGGTTTCGTTTCAATGTGATTCGTCGGCGAGAAAATGAAAACTCAATTTCCTCTCCGTTTTCAAGATTATTCTCAAAATCACGATAAATAGTAGAGGTTTTGGGTGTGTTTTTCGAACAATCGGGTAAACTACCTCCAGACAAGCTTCTCCGACGTGTCCGCATTTCAAGTGTGGTACAAATTGATGACCCTTCGTTTGGTTGAATGCGGCGAAATTACGCGGCAAGGGCGTCAAATTTGGCGCAATTGTTGGCGGGAAAAGTTTTCGTCACTTCGTTTCACAAACTCGGTGCGGCGAAACAAAGAAGCGTAATTTAGCCCGACATCGCTGCGAAGATTTTGCCAACTCTGATTTCATGCGCTCAACATATGGTTCGGTGTTTTCCGAATGAAATACGGTAACTTAATCGCGCGCAAATAAAAAGCGCCGAAGATTTTACAACGAGGCATTTTTCTTTACGCGCCGACGAAGGAGCGAACAAACAGAAAAAAGAACGCAGACGTCGTTTTACCCGAGGAGAATATATTCTTGAGAAAGTTTCTGCTCGGGAATGTAAAAGTTTTTTTATTTTAACAATGACATGACGAACAATGTGGAACGGAAACGAGTGGGAAAATCGCTCTATTTACCAAATACGCGCCATTAAATACGCCCGAAACAGATTTGACACGTATTATTGGAATTGTATTGTTTTCAATACGTTCGTCGTGTTGTATTGCACGTTTTGGGAGCTGTGATGGAAAAAGAAAACTGAGAAAAGACTCGTACGAGGCAGACGGTTATGCAGCGTTTTATGTGTTGTGTATGTGTCGCGTGTACTTGGAAAGCGTACGATTTGTGATGTACGTTGAGGGCTTATGTGTACGAAGTTCGAAGTAAGAGGGTTTTCTCAAGTTTGTCAAAGTCGTTGCGATGTATAATGACGAGAACGACTTCAATGATGCGGCTACGTGCTGGAGATGGTCATTTGCTAGCAATTGCACGCAGCGGTATTTTCGAAAGTGAAAACGAAGGAGGCTGTATTGCTTCTAAGAGAAGCGTTAAAGGCCATATCACACCGATGGATCGTTACCATGGCGACTAACGAGTAGAATAAACAGAAAAAAACCGGAAGATGTGACGTGAGAGGGTGAGAAAGAGAAAAAAACTCCGCGGGTCCTCTACCATCCGAACGAGGTTTCCTTCACCTAGCATCCCGCGACAGTTGGCGGAATTGAATAAAAGCCGACAAAGTTCGATGGTACAAACAAAGAAAGCTCTTCTCCTTTTCACTGCTTCGAGGATGGAAAAAAGCCGAACTATCAAGGGAGCCAATGTGGAATTTGGACGATGCCGCGTATAAATGTGAAAAAGCTGAAGCATCGACGTGTGTAGTGAGTTGCCTAGCTATGTATCATATGGAGAACGAGCAGAGAGCGAATAATGAACGTAATCGGAAAATAGAATAATAAGTAACGTATGTGAAAATATAAACCACACGTCAAATGTCGGTAGAATGCGCGCATTGAACGAAACGAAAGAGAAAAAATTCACAAAGCGAATGGAAACAATAATGGCGATAGCTTTAATTTACATATACCATATACCTCCTGTTACGGGGAATTTTTCCTCTTTGTTGCGAGTCTCTTTGCTTTTGAAGTCTACTAATGGAACCATTTCCTAATTAGCAATATGGCTTATAAACCACTTGTATTATCCTCGACTTGGCTTTGAACTGCGACAACAAAGCAATTTTACATTTTGTAAGAGAGCGCCGCGCGCCAGGAGACGCGACACGACGTGACGCAACGTAACGCAACGGTAACGCATCGTGAGGCAAAAGTCTCGGGCGAAGTTTCTTTTACGCGCCGCCGCCACCGCAGCTATCTTTTATTCGCGAATTATCGCGAAAACCGAGCATTGTTTCCGAATACGCGTCGTCGTTTGATGTTGCGACAAGATGAAGGGCGCGAGGCGACGCCGTTGCCGAGTGCCTCGCGTCTATTATGAATGATTGAAAAACTAGCATTTGACATGTACTTTTGGCGTTTGCCACCGTCGTAGTTGTCGCAGCGGTGGATGCGGTGTTTCGCGAGCTTTTTTCACCTCCTTTCCCTTCGCGTTGCTCGTCGACGAGATGCTTGATTTGCGAAAAATCTTCCCAAGAGGCAAGTACACAAAAAAGCGCGCCGACATCAAAGGCGAAATGATATTTTCAACGAGAGCGTACGTAATTTTGCCAAGTTGCATGTCAAGGGGATACGCGGCTAATTACTAAATGAAGTTTATTGTTTTGCAGATTTCTATTTCAAAAGCGTGCTCGATCTTCTATAGGAACTGAATCAACCGTTAATTCACTATCGTGTTTTGTACACGTAAAACTCTGTCGTTTGCGTTTTTCGCTTATCAAAAAATTTCCATCGCGTAGACGCGGTACGCTGATTGTAATACCGTTGACTCGAATTTTATTGTTTGACGAACTTGTACCTTTATTAAATACTAAATGAGGCTTTTCGAAGCGGCTATGAGGGATCGGAGCTAAGAGTGAAACTTCATGTTTGAATATTCCTTTAATAAGCTGGCGTTCGTATTGGATTTTAGCGTTAATTGTATAAACTTGTCGTAAACTCGATATTTCGTAAAAAAAAAACAATGCGTGGAAGTTTGGCTCTTGAGAAGCCTTTCGATGTACCTGCTTGATGAGAAGTTACGATGAAAGGGAGAATAGAAAAATTCATCGAGATTTTCGATCATCGTGCAGATGCTGGGGAAAAACTTCGATGATCGTTCAACAGTCATGGGAAGCGTTGCAAAAGTTGATCTTCCATTTGTACGACTGTCTGACTTTTTGGAAAAATACATTGCCTCAGGTATACTTGGCGGTGCAGCTACTCGTTAATTGGTTTGAAACGAGACTTGTGGTGATGATACCAAATCGTGTAATGAATCGGGGAACCCTGTATGAGGGAAATTGGCGTATTTCCGCTCGCTGAAAAACAAGATGAAGCGGGTTGCAGATACTTCGACGGCGAAATCATCGCGAAGAATGAAAATAATCGAAGAGAATACCACCATCTGTAAAGTAGTAGCGGCGGTGGTGTGTAAAAGAATGAAAGAAGTTCATTCCGACGAATAATCGAAAAAGACGTGGCTGTTAGTTCGGAAAAAATGGGAAAAATGTCTGCTGCACACCTTCGGCACGATACCTATTCTGGGAGGTGAACAAATCGACGTGTCGAGCGTCAACACCTTTTACCGATTCGGGCAACAGACACTTGAAAATGCCAGAAAAATATTTCGTCAGCGGATTTCTGCGAAGCGCGAAATTTTTCGCGTCTGTGAGAAAAGCGACGAAACGTCGAAACTTATTTAATTCTCGCAATACGGGCTGGCGAATTGATATTAAAATGAAAACACGTACCGGTATATACAATCCATTTTCAAAAGGGTACCGCGCTTTGTGTATTTTTGACTCCGGCGAAATAACCCGTGTTTCTTTTTATCAATTTTAACGCTACAATTTTCATCGTTCAAAAGATGTTTTCGATTCGTTAACGAGTTTGAATTGAAAAAGCGAAATGTTTAACAAGATGTTTGAAGGGATCGAGATTCGCGAAGACAAATATAAACGTTCGTTGTTACAAATGAATCACGTTGGGAAAAATTCAAGTTTTGGTAAAGCTCGACTATTTTTACGTTTAGTGGAGTCGCAGGTAACTAACGATGTTACTAAAGGAGGAAATTTTACGCAAATAGTTTTCTTCTCGGTGGCGTCGTCGAAGGACAGAACTACGCCAAGAAATTACTACAATGAAAGCGTATCACGGAGTTGATTAATCATTGGAGAGAATTTTCACAAAAGCAATCGACGTGGTACGCGCGATAAGAAACGACGTTAAAATTATAGGCTCCTTGGGTAGCATAGAAAGATATATCAATTCTCGCTTCTTGGTGTACGGATATAATGCGTTTAAAGAACAAGATTCGTGCACGAGTGTACGCGTATTACGTATGTAGTGTACTACGTAGATGTATTATATCTAGAAGTGCAGTTCGGATATCGGGAGACAACGATGGAGAAAAAGAACCCGAAATGGGAAACTTTTGCGAAAGATATATACGACGAAGAAAACCGTCGTTGACAAAACGAAATAAAAGACTCTGGCGTACTGAGAAAACGGAAGTGGAAAATTTATAGCAACTAGATAGATCACCCAAAGTTAAAATTGTATTGTGATGTTTTCTAAATTTTCGCAATTGAAAATTTATGTGTGTGAGTCGACTCGATGTAGCACCCTCGAAGCTTGCGATTGGGTGAAAATAAGAAAAACCAGATCTTCGAAGACGTAAATCAAATCGACGTTAGTATTTCCAAAACGAATTTTTATTATGAGTTAAATTCGTTATAAAACGCAATTTGAACAGCGTTACACATAAAAGAGCCATATCGAGGGTTCATTTTCGTCGTTAAAATTCGTTACTATTTTTTTTTTGATTGTTATTATTACTTTTTTTTTTCACTTCGACGTTTCGTATTTGTCGAAAATAAAAGGCGGACGCGAGCGGTTTATAAAAGCACGAAACCTTTTCAACGCATTGGCTTATATTTGATTCCATTTGTGATGGAAATTACATTTCCACAAACGCGTAATATTAAAACTTATAAAAGCTCGACGAGAATATTCGAATCGTACACTGTTACACATATACAAAAAAAATATGTATAACTCGCAAGTGCCATTTCGCGTTTAAAGAAATCAAACCCACGTCGCAAAAAACGAAAACACAATTCAAATTTAATAACAGATACCAAATGTTGAAGTATTTCTTCGATGAAATCTACCATAAATTTATTTTTCAATAGAACGTTCCACAGTATTTTTTCCCCTTGCCGAAGAAATACTAAAATACGAGATGACAACGGCTGAATTTCGTTCAAATCGAAAAGGAAAGCTTTTTTGTGTGATCTTTTGAGAAAAACGGCGTAAGTTTTTACTAGCTACCTTTTTTCCCCGTTTGCAAAGTGGTTCCTAAATGTCTCACCAATTACCAAATGCGGTTAGCGGTGTACTTCAAAGGGACGTTGCAAATTGAAACGGTTTTCTTTATTGATTCCCGCGTTTGGAGGTTTCCCGATGTTTTTCATGTTCGAATATTTTCGCGTAGCGACAGCCACGAAATGAGAAAAATATGGTGATGGGAGGTCGTTAGTTTTTTAGGAAATACAAATTTGCTCCAACAAGAGATGATTTGTTTTGTGGCATTTCTCTTTAGTGGTGCAACCTTGGAAATGCCGTAACCAGGTAAACTGGCCGATTCGGCCTTTTTGTTCGAAAAAATTGAAATTAATATGGTAGTTAGGTATTGTTGAGATACGTTCATGACCAAAATTTCAGACCCCTACCCCCACTTTTTTTTGAGAAAAAAATTTTTTTCAAAGACAATGAGAAGAGGAGGTTAAAACTTGGTATGTGGTATACCTTTATGTATGGTCTATACACTGAAATCAACAACCCCCCACCATCATTTTATTCCCACCAAAATATGTTACTTGACTTGTTTTTTTAAATTTAATTGCGGCCCCGCTGAGTGAAAATTTTGAAACTTCGGTGGTAGGTTCCCTATTGACCCCCAAACAATATAAATATTGTTTCAAAATTTTCACTCAGCGGGATCATGGTGAAAACTCGGGAAAACGTACAAAAATGGACTTTTTCAACTAAAAAAAAATCGCAAAATCATCTTCAAATTATTTATAATGAATCACGTTATGTAGCCAACGACCCAAAAATAGGTAGATTTTGGATGGTGGGGGTTGTTGATTTTTGTAACAGACCATACATAAAGGTATACCACATACCAAAATTTCAACCTTCCTTTCTTACCGTTTTTGAGAAAAAAATTCCTGTCTGTTTTTCAATTAGGGATTTTTTTTTCTCAAAAAGGGGTGGGGGTGGAAGCCTGAAATTTTGGTCATGAACGTATCTCAACAGTACCTAACTACCATATTAATTTCAATTTTTCTGAACGATAAGGCCGAATCGGCCTGCTTACCCGCTTACGGCCTATGTTGGATTTTCAATCGTATCTTTAAATTTTCATTATATCGAGTTACTCATTTACACCAACAGAAGAAAAAGATCGTCGAGTTTTCCACAAGTATCTAATTGCAATCTGACTCATCGACGTGTAGCCGAAGGCTTTGGAATTTTCCATTTTCACTAACCTAAGCCCTTATTTCGCAATACCCCTTTCATCTTTGACGTATCAATTTCCTATCGTATTTTTGCCTGTAATCCCTTTCGCTTTGTATTTCTTTTGGCCGCTTTCTATTTACGAATGTTTCCTTTTTGTTGTCAGTCCTCTGCGAGTTTCTAATGAAGTGATAAGCTTCGCTCGTCTTTAAAACGGTGAAGATGGAGGAATCATTTATTGATTTGGCACGTGTACGTGAATGATATTCAGAAAGAATAAGGAAAGCTTTGGGAGGGTTCTTCTGTGTAAATGAAAACAATTATAATTGAGTCTCTTTCTTTTATCGATTTATCAATTTCTTGTTATTTGAATATTTTCCCTCGTAAATGCGGTAATTACATCTCTTCATTTTGAACTACGGTAATTGGGTAATTAGTCGAGTAAAAACGAATTAAAATTTGATTTAAAATGAATCTCGTAGAGTTGAAAAATATGTCGTGCTTGAAAAAAAAGAGAAGCCTGAAAGGACGAAGTAATTAGATAAATTGAACGTCGAAAAGAAAAATACACCGAACGGTGAATTCAGTACGCTGGGCGTTTCAGGTTTTTGATGTGCATAAAAAATGGTAAATTTTCAAAACGCCTGGAAACTTGACGAAATTTGATTACTTCTCATCAAGGATTTTTTTTTGGTGCGGTGGTCGTTAGAAACTAATTTATTACGGCTACGATGTTTCGTAATCAGTGAAATACAGCCCCTGAAAAAAGCCTCGTTTCGAGTAATTTTTTTTTGCGTTATTCTTCGGTGTAATACTATGCCGTAGTGTAGAGCGTAATTACGCGCTGGTTTCGCGAACGAGTAATGTAGAGAAGGGAGTTAAAGGGACAGAAAAAAGGAAAAAAAACTAGACGCCTAGAAGGACATTAACAGCGGGAAATCATTGCTCTTGAGACCGCATTAAGGAAGCACTTGGCTTAAATGTTAACGCATGAATCATCGATGTAACTCATCACCGGGTTATTTACTCTGTTAAGTGTGAAAATATACTGTGAGAAGATTTCGCCATGCTGCAAGCTGCAGGGTGAAGGTGGATGCGGGTATTTTTGCTTCTCGTCAGGGGTTGCGCTGACAGCGGTACCGGCGACGATGATGAATTCACCGAGATCTGTTTATCTGTTCCCAAACGCAGGATATCGGGTATTCGCGAATAAATCCCAGCTCGCGTGATAAATTATCCGCGCTTAGGATGCGGCGAAAGAGCTTTTCGACGTGTCGTCGCTGCTCATCGCAGCCGTGCGTAATTGGTAGAAAACGAAAGCGCGTTATTGAATGATGGAAAAGCGAAAATTTCGATACGATAAACGATATACGATTGTACGACGTTCATACGTGCGATGTCGAATCCGGATCGCGTTGTATGGAGATGCGGTTAACGCGTGTATACGGAAATTGAAGGGGTTTTTCTTCGAACAGCACTCAATTTTTAAGTTTTTCCGCTCGATGGTGAAAAAAAATAGTCTAAAGAAAATTCGTCAAACGCATTTCGCATAAGAAGCGACTTAAAAACGAATAAAAGCAAATAAAAAGTCGAAAGTACTCGAATAACATATTTCGAACGCGTCGCGTCGCCTTCAGAATAGAACTCCGAAAGGAAATGATTTTTCCGGCGAACAAGTCCCAAGTGATTTAAAACTTAAATATAAAAACCTTACGACAGATTCAAGAGGGAAATGAATTTTTTTTCTTTTCTACTTTTCACAATATTTGAAGATTTCTCTCGATTTAAACATGTATATGGAGGCTTTTTTCTTACTTTTGTATTCGTGTAGGTGGATTTTTTTCTTTGCTTTTCTGTTGTATTGCATTTTTATTCGAACGGAACTGATAGGAAGGTTCTATTTCACCTGTAATGTATCGATATCCGACCGAGAATTCGTAACGTTTTCAATTTCCGGGACAGAATAATTAATTTCTCGTCGCAGATAAAAGAATCGCATTTCGTTTGAGGTTTAGCGTACCAGAAGAATGGTATTGGTTTTTGGAAGTAATTTCGTCGTATTTGGCTTACGACATTCGCCTGACAGAATGAATCTTCATTAGTTGAAATGTTTAATCGAATTTAGGAAGGGAGGAAGTCTGTTGTTTTCAAGGATCGTTTGAAGAATGGCTAATGGTGTTGTGCGTTGCGGGGTATTCTTTTTGCTTGTTTTTTTTTCATGTTGTATAAAAGGAGGAGTCATGAAGATGCCAATACCGTTGGTCAGAAATTTACCTAGAAACCAATTTTTAGTCACGTTGAACGGTTTTAAAAAATGAATAGACTGAGAAAATTGTGTTACATCCATTCGATATGGTTTTTAGCCAGATGAATATGTAATCAAAAAAGAAGTAAAGGCGACGTGTGCTTACCTCGCTTTGAGTATAATTTTATGAGCATATACGGGTAATTCATCTTTGCCCACTAGAAATAAAATATCAGCCGAGTCGTGGTCTTCTGCCAAACGTTGTAAATCTTCTAGCAACTGCGGCACTCCGGCTAAATTTTTATCCGGTAAATGAACGGATGCCACTCGTGTGCCCATTCTGCGAAAAGAATAGAGAAAAAATGGTGATTTTGAAATTATATTCGAGTAATTGCGTTATGTTTTCGATCAATTTTTTATTGCCAAGTTTGGTGAAATTTACGACAGTGAGCAATATAATACGAGGCGTTTTGAAGTCAAAAAAAAGTTGAAGCTTTGGTTCGATATAGGAAACACGAGGAGGCGAGAGAAAACAAAATGCGAAAACATGATACCAGAGTTTTAGTAAAGCGGGAAAATTTACATATTTAAACAAACCATTTATCACGGTGGAAGTTGTATTAATATATTTTTTTTCGCAGTAGCTCGAGCTTGTTTATTTCTCCTCTTACTCGAGTGTACTAACAGTAGAGAATTGAGTTACAAATTAAATTAACCGGGATTATGGTACGTTGGAAAGTGGCGAGCACCGAATAAGTTGGATGGGTGTGCGAGGAAAAAAAAGGGCAGCTTATATATCGTGCTCGGGAAAAGTATAAAAAGTAAATTAGAATTTACACGTAATACGTAAACGTATAATATACAATAAATAACTAAAGGTGAAAATTTTTTGTAAATTCTCAAAACGGATATAACGATATTTACCTCAATGGAATGTAATCATTTATACGGCGCCTGCGGGATGTTATCTTGACGACGGTATTTACACAATGTACACGAAAAATGGAGAAAAAAAGCGCGAGCTTTTTCCTATTCGGCGAAATTAATCGGCGTAAATAATACGTTACTTTTTGAAAAACTACGCATAACGCGAGTGTAAAGATAGCGCATGTATTTGGCGCCCGATAGCCAAAAGAACGAATAGTCGCCGTTGAACTAGGACCCGATAAGCGTCTGGAGTGCGTTCGTTCTTCGGGCTAACCGGTTTCTAGACATAGTCCAGAAGGTGGTAAAGAAGTTCACAAAATAAAGCAAACCTGTTTTGAAAACGCCTTAGAGGCAAATTCGATAGAGAGAAGCGTATAACAATGGGTACACGCTTTCGGGTCAGTTCTACTTGTAATGGCGTTTGGCGCATCTGACGTGTTCCAGATTAATTATCCTCGTGTCCGTGATGCATCCGAAACCGACGTTACGCGTAAATGAAAAATATTTGCCATTTTTTTACGCCTCGAATATCCGGAGCATGTTACGGTTCTGTTTTGTTTGAGATTTGCAATTAACGTCCTTGAGATGTCCTTGGAGGTAGTGAGATTTCAGTCGATTGTTTGGACTGATTTGAATTTGAGTTGTGAGGGAGGGAAACGAACGAAATTGAATCGAGTTCACCTGATAAGAAGATTTCGTGTTCGATCAAGTCGGTAGATCTGATAAAAGGCGTCGTGAAATGTTTATAGGTCATGAGCAACTCAGGTAGCTTTTACTGATATGGAGTGTTGAAGGAAGTGCTGAGCTTTTGATATGCTCGATCATTGTGAGGTTTAACGGAAGCGGTAATTGTGGTAATTTGAAGTCGCGTATGCCCTCTGCGCCCACGTGACGTTACTGCTGTAGATTTTGCTGTATTCGTCGCGGAAAACACATTTGCGTGTTTGGATTTGTTGGTTGCGCACTTGTGCCAACGAAGTTTATTACCTGTTACGGAAATTGAGTAGTGGTTCCACGAGGACCAGTTTTATATTAGGGTTGACCTAGCCCTCGCAGTTCACATATTCTGTCTGAATCACGTGTTTCACGAGTTTCACTCTCAAGTCGAAGGGTTCGATAAGAGAATTTCAACGATACGAGTTTATTTCCGTAACAATCGCTTTCTTTGACGGAATTTTATCAGCGTGACTCGAGCAATGGTATTTGGTGTAGTTTTAACGAAGTGACCAATTTTTCATTATTTTCTTTCGCATTTAACGAGTAAGGACGTTCGTCGAGCACATGCTTCCTTAAAATGATGAGATTTTCGTTCTCTGCGAAGACCTTATAGTGGTGATAGAACCCTCGTCAATAATACCGCTATCTAAATACAATTTGTTCGACCCTTTTATCGCGAGTAATTCGTCGTACGGTTATGAAACGAATGTAATCTCGTCTTATTTTGCGTTTTCGTGGTGTCGTGTACTCTACGATGAGGACGAGGTGGATGTTTGATCGGATATAAAGCTGAATAGCGCGAGTAATTTCACCTCGTGCGAGAGTTCTTGGTTAAAAGACACGTCAATTTGGAGACCCTCTTAGAGTTTTGAAAACTTTCACACTTTGACGCGTTTGCGTTATGGCGAACTGTCAAACACGTAGTGTTTGCTCGGCGATGTCATACACAGGCGAGCTCATTTTCGATGATACGACAAGTATCGGCGTTACTTGGGTTTAAAGTTTTTCGATAAATTTGCCAGATTGGACGTTCGAAAATCAATTAAGTTGACGAAATTAAAATTGTTCGAAGAGAAATAATTCGTGAGTATGGGAAATTCTCGCGAGTCTAGAAGGTGTGACGCGAAAAGTAACAATACTTGAAAAAGGAGAAGGAGAATGAAGGAACTAGGAGCTTTCGCCAATTCGGTTGATGATAATTGGAAGAAATAACTATTAAAATTGACGCGTAGAGGTAGGTGACAGCGAATCCGTAAAAGCTGAAGTGTCACAAGATACTTTTGACCAACGAAAAAGGATCGTTCGGCGAGATAAAATGGTTGCGACGTCGGCGAAATAGATATTGGAAGGAGTATACGAGGTGGTAAGTGGTATTTGATGTCGTGTCACAAACAGGAGTTTAGATAAAAGTTGACAAAGTTCTCGAACAAGGGTGACTAATGCTAGTACTCGTTCTGGTTGGAGGAATTTGATTCGACAGGGTTTATTTCTATACAAATACAAAGCGAGAGGTATAAAAGCAACGTGAATATAGCGTAGTGGTGATAAACTCCCTCGACTGTTCCGTTTCCCCAAATACCGACGGTTACAATTGTACAGTGGGTGCGAATGGCCGGATTGTCGACCAGTTGTATTTATCGGGGTGGAAAATGAGCGAAGATTAGGAGTACGATGATTTTCACGTTTGCGAGGTGATACTGCGCGAAGAGGTGTTATGAAACGGAAAGATTGCCCGAATTTAGCGAATTTGCGTGGGAAAAATTTGAAGTTCGATCATTTGTATGTACTAATTTAGCAGCGCAAACTTGGTAAATAACTTCGGACGACGAAACTTTGTTAAGCTTTCAGTTTGTGTTAACTTTTCGAAAAACGTAGCTTTCTGTGTGCATCTGAATAATGAGCGACACTTTGCGAAATCTCAGCAGTAGTTTGGCGAATTTGATGAGATTGTATTCAAGCGCAGACCCTCGCGTTTTTTGCGCACGAGAAAAGGCTCGGCTTCGTTAATCAAATAAATGACATTTCCCTAAAACCGGATCGTACTCGTTATTCCGTCGCCAAAACGGAGCATAAATTTGGAAGACATTCGGATGCGGATGTGAAACTTTAATTTTATACGCGTACCCCCAAAAGGATTACTTTTTCGGCGTCGCGTCGCCCACCTTCGTCATCGACGACGTCGACGAGATAATAATTACTTTCGTAATTGTACACCTCGAAGCAAAAAGCTCGACTATGAAATATCTCCTCCGTGACTTTTAGTCGTTCGTGTTTTTTTTCTTCGCTTTTACAATTCACGCGAAATATCTGGAAAAAGATTTATCTTAATAGGTTAAATTAAGACATTTAATGCGACGGGTGGTGTATTTTTACGGTTCGCGTTATTTTTACGCTGGCAATTTGACGTTTACAAATCGACGTTTATTTCGCATTAATAAGTACTCGAACGACCGTAGGTGAGCTTTGGCCGTTTACGTTAACGACACTTGTTACAACAGGTCGTTGCTGGCGTGTCGAGCTTTCATACATCAAACGAAAATTGTTTAATAACACGACGAGACCGCCGTTAAAAATTGAACTATTCTCAAAGGGTTCGCTACCGCGTTGGTGTACCTAGACTAATGATTTATCCGACCTCTTCCATTTATTAATTACACCGGCCGCGCCTCCGGCATATTGATGTTGCCAATTTGCAGCGCTGCGTCGATCGAAATCGTCCGAATGGGAGCTAATCAGACTCGATGCCTTGTGTGAATTTCAATGGTTTCTCTATCGACAAATTGTATGTGTTTTGCGTGGAATTAGCATTCGTTTTGTTGCATTGTGTTGTATGTGAGTGATGCTGAACAGATGTGGAATTGTGGCTATTGCCAAGATTACCACAGAAGTTGGTTAGTTCTCTGTATTCCGATCGTTGAAGGGAATATTTGGTAAGACTAAATTGTTGACTTGGTCTTGAAGTTGCATTGGCGACGACTGACTGACTTGGAAAAACCAATGATACTAACAAGGGAAGCTCTCGAGGTGTCCGGCTCGGATTTGAACGGGAGTTGGATTTTTGAAAAGAGCATGTCAAAAAACCCCCAAAACCAAAATTTTAGCTGCCCGAGTTAACTTTTCGATTTTTGGCGAATTTTTGAAATTTGACGAAATTTCGATTAAAAATAAAGAATAAAAAAAAAAATAAAAAAGAATCGGAAAATAATTTTAAATCACGAAAGAAATGTTTTCCCCCTAATTCGAACCCGCTGAACCCGAAAATCGCATCGGCGAGCCGTTCTGGAGCCTCCAGCGCGATTTCCATTTTTCTCCAGGAACTTCAAAATGCTCCAGAAGGCGTCCATTTGAGATTGGGCAGCTAAAAACTTGGTACCCTCTTATTCTCAACCAACTGAACCGACTTGACCATATTTCCGGAATATTCCAGCCGGACACCTCGAGTGCATTTCTCTAGGACAGGTTTTTTCATAGGGAAGCATTACGAATTGAAAAAAAATTCCGTTTTTCGTCCACGCATATCGGAATCGACTGAAAAATAGTATTCCCCCTAATTCGAACCCGCGGAACCCGAAAATCGCATCGGCGAGCCGTTCTGGAGCCTCCAGCGCGATTTCCATTTT
>QBDW01006311.1:0-22844 GCA_003261595.1 Maconellicoccus hirsutus | reverse complement strand
ATAGAAGAAAATCGAAACTCCTCTCCCCTTCCTCTTCCCTTAAAATTCTAGCGCCACCACCGCAATTTCTTAAATTTAAGAACTCTTGATTTAAATCTTACTAATAATTTTAGAACAGCTCAAACTGTCGAAATTCGCGTTCATGAGGTGTAAATCAAGCAACGAGACGATTTCTCGAATTTTCTCCGGAGAAATACTCCGGCGTAAAAAGCACGTTGAGAAAATTACTGGAAAATGTATAAGAGCAATTGAAATTTGGACGGGGGAATTTTTAACACGTGCTTTTTGTAAATTCAACTTCCGTTGTATTAAGTTAATTCGAGAGGTTCTTTCATGAAAACTACGATCGATTTGTTTCGAAAACAAACTTCGAAACGAGGAACTACGAGTAGGAAGTATTATTTTGGAAATATGTGATGAGCATTTTTACACCGATTCCAGAAACTTTCGCTGTTTCGCATTCCACTATTTATGCGGTTTTATAAACAAACTCGCGAAAACGAAACTCGTACGAAGAATTTCAACTTTTCGAAAAAGCAAACAAATTGATTTCAAGTGATTACGTGGTATTTTTTCCACGTTTTTAATTCGATTTCACACGATATTTCAGGAAAAATGATGAAACTCGTATGCAACGAAAAACGATACATCATGCAAAATCGACCTCATAGTTCGTTATGCATTAAACAATACGAAGGAATAACACTTGAAAAGGACAACGTGTAAATTACACTTAGAAGAACGACAGAACATTTCCAAACGGACTTTTGACACGTGACGTAACACGTGATTAACGGCTCCGAATTTCTCGATGGCGGATAAAATGTCACCTCGAAATAATTATAAACGTCTAATTTCGAAGCGGAATTACCACGTTGATATCCGATGAAAACTCATCGAGTATAAAAATCCGCCCATGAAAAAAAATGAACAATTGACATAAACGGGAAAGTGAATACGCGAGTTGACCCACTCAAAGTCAAAGGTGCTCGAAAAGGTAAGGCTCAATTATAATTTACCTTGGTAAAGCTTTCACCCCCTTCGTATTTTTATAAAAACCACCAGCGACCTAGAAGAGCCACTTTACGTCGCCATCGTTATGGGCATTTGATACAGCAAGAGGAGTTTTATACGCGTGTCTGCTGATATACCTTGCACCTATTGGAATAATTTTCATCGAATTGACGTACCAAGCCCAACGGAGCTCGAGGCGCGGAATTAGGTAAAAATTGGCCGAACGAGAAATACGAAAAACACGCAAAAATACATACGACGACCGAGTAAAATGAAACATTAAAAATTCACAATGTTAAACAAATCGCTTTGTGAGTATATTCGCTGAATTATTCACGAAAACGGAAAACCAATTACGTTTTGTAAATAAGAAATTATTGTAGCGACTATAAGCATAACCCAAATGGAGATTATTCAAATGGCTATGTGCACATTGCGCAATCTACACGCCGTATTAGCATCGTGTACAAAATGATGTAGAGCCGGGTAACCGTAAATGTAAATATCTCCGTATGATGCGCCTAATGAGCAACCCGGCATATTTGCGAAATCCAACCGCGCGATTCACGATCAAGTGTATTCGAAGCACTTGACCCGAATTCTTGATATTTCTTTTAGCTCGGCCGCGTCGTCAACGTCGGCGACGTTGGCTCGACCGAGTCTTTGAAAAATGCATATATCGCGTGTAGACGCTGGTCCGAGCGTCGTGTCTACCGCCTTCGATTTTTTAACGAGCGGCGGGCGACGTCGAGAGGGCGATAAAAATCTACATTTTAATACGTGTACCCGATGTTTAACTTTAAAGCCTTTGATATGCGAAATTAACCCTTCCCAGGTGTAAATTAACGTCACTGATTCCAGCGTCAGATTTCGGGAGATATCGCGATTGAACCAAGGTACAGGTAACGGGGGAGGGAGAACTCGTAAGAAAGGGCTTAAAAACAAAGACTAGCTATTGTAAAAATAATGGATAATGGAATCTTAAGAATACTTCCCAATTTCCAAACTCATAACTCATTTTGCAACAAAAAATATAATCAAAATTACAGCAACAAGAAATGAGTAGGCAACCTAAATAACATCAATGTCATGATTGCGGATTGATTTGGTCATTTCAAGGGTAAAAAGTAGGCAAGCCAAATTACATACTTGTCATATAAATTGCAGATCGATATTTTTGCGGGGTAAAATGTACGACAGAATCTCATATATGAAATTTTTTTTTAATTTGGGTCGGCTACCAAAATTACATCATGAGTTGCGGATCAAAAATTTTACAGGGTAAAATAAACAACAGATTCTGATATTTGATAATTTTTTGAAAATTTAGGTAAGCAACCAAAATTACATCAATGGCATATGAATTGCAGATCGATATTTTGCAGGGTAAAATGTACGACAGATTCTCATATTTGATAATTTTTTTGAAAATTAAGGAAGGCAACCGAAGTTACATCAATGGCATATGAGTTGCAGATCGTTTTAGTTCCTTCAAATAAATGTGCATACTACGTTAAGTCTGAGTGCGTGAACTTGGAATAAGGTAACACAATACAACTAAATTTTAGACTTCAAATATACTTGACTCCCACTAAGAACGATCTAATATAAAGTCGTTCGACTCTCTAGGTTGAAGCTCATCTTCAAACCTCATCTTTGTCTACTCGCTCAGATTCATCGGTTCAGCTGACTCAGCAAGTAAATTCGCAGAATTGACGCAAATACAATAAAAAAATTTCATATAAAAAATAAATAAACTCTTACCTTCATTGAGATTACTCCCGATGATGATTTCAGTATCGGAAAAATTGCCTTCTTTAACCATCTCCATAGGATCCTTAGTAATAAACACGCCGTCAATAGTAGGAGCCGAAGGGAACCCCAAAATACCCCAATAACTATTCCACTGCCGTTTAGATATAATTTTCGCGTCGACGGTTCTCATACAGGACATAACCCTCGACGGATTTTCATTAATAAGCGATGAATTACAGCCACAGTCGTCGATTAACAGCATTCCAATTTGGACTGCTTTTTCGGCAGTCATATAACTCCAAGGAGCGTTTATCGTTCCAGATTGCAGGATTCCGCGCGTAGCCAAGCCTCTGGAGACCGGTGATATCAAATGTACGCTTACCTGTCAAATAAAATGCCATCGATTAACGTTAAGGAGCGCCGATAACGAGATGCTCGGTGAGAGTTTTCGAGCCAGGGGCAACTATGGAGATTATTTCCGCGTTTCGGTCAAAAGTAAACGAGATTAATGTGATGGTTTGATTTGCTTTTATTGCGATTGAAATTTACGCTAGGTTACCTTTTTCGTTGTTTTGTTTGTTGTGCTTTTTAATGGAGTATACCATACGATTTATGACCGTGTAAGGAAATATACTAAGGTAACTAAGGGTATTTTTCGTAGTAAAATTAACCGTCGATATTAATTAATAAAGGTTCGATTTATTCCCTTTGGTGTATTTTTTAAATTTATTATCACTTTTTGGCCAATTTTTTCAGTTTGATAAAAAAGGTAACACTGGTAAATTTCAAAATTGACAATTTATTTGAATATACCAGCGTGATTTAATTTTTCATAAAGAGAAATTTGTAATTTATACCTCACTAGAGAAATGAGTATCCTCAAAATACTATTTACCTTGAAATTATAAGATCCAACAGTGTTGGCAATGGAAAAAAAAAACAAGGAACCAGCTAGAATTTTTTTCTATAAATCAAGTGGGTACAACTTCGAGGGGAAAAGAAGATCACCAGGTAAATGATTTTTGGCAAAATATTTCCAAATGAGATCATTGGAAGTTGGTACCATTTACTTATATTGCCTAAAATCAGACAGTGCTGCCAACAGAGAGCGAGACAAACTTCAATAGGCCACCTAGTATATTCTATTCATTGAATTACTACCTTTTTATTTATAATTATGCAACGAATAATGAAAAATATCAACAACTCCGATAAGAGAGAAGAAAAATGTAAGGGGGTCAGTGTTACCAATAAAAAAAAATTGAAAAAAACCTCGCCGTTTTATTATCAAGAATATTAAAACCAAAAAACAAAACTTTGATGAACCATTAAGTACATCAACACTGCTGAAGGGCATGTTTTAAAATTTTTCAAAGCTCGAACTCTCAACTTTGGTCTCCTAACAAACTTTCGGTAAGAACTTTTTCACAATAATCTTGAAATTTGAAAATACTAGAAGCACCGATATTTTCAACGAATATATCAATATACGAACACCTTTCACTCCGCATTAGCGAAAATTAGGCTATTTTCTTGACTCTACGTATCAAGAGTTGCCTACTATCTCATTTTGAAGGTACTAAAAAACAACTGAATCACTCTGCATAGATATGTTAATTTTTTTATACATTCCCTCTTCTCCCTTCTGCACAACTTATTCCTCTTGGAAGAAATATCCATCGTCATTCATCCCGACGACATTTCCTCACCAAAACTACTCGTGTTTATGAACGAACTCAAATCATACTCACCGATCCAGCTCCAGCGGACTCTCCGAATAACGTGATGTGTTCCGGATCACCACCAAACGCTTTAATATTGTCTTTGATCCATTTAATGGCCAAGGCTTGATCCCACAATCCCATATTACCGGGTGCCTCTCCGTTACCGTTAGACGGAAACTGCGGCGTTAAATACAAGAATCCAAAGGCTCCTACTCTGTATTGCATCGCGGCCACAATGGCGTTATTATAAGCAGCTAGGATATCACTGGTGTACACGTCTAACGTCGACGTCCCGCTTATATACCCGCCTCCGTAAATCCACACAAAAACAGGAATCTAAAATCACACAAAACGTGAAATTTCCACAGTCACGAATGGCTGTGGGCCGAGGCCGCGAAAAATGATCGATTGCAAGGTTTTCAAGGTAGCGATGGAAAAATTGGCGCGGAGTAGGCGCAAAATTTCAGTTAATTTCGAGCATTTAAATCCCTTCGGACACGATCGTATTACAAAGCATAACTTGCCCGGAATATTTCACTTTGCGCGTGGGTATTAGTTTGGATAAAGTTCAAATGATATTTGTGGTATTTTTATATTACATTTATGTGGTCTCTTTAGGGACCGACGACGTCCTTGGTATCAGGACGCTGATTGCAATCGAAAAATTTTTCGCCACGACGAAATTTAATTTACGACGGTGCGCGCGCATCATTTACCTTAGGTTTTTTGACATTTTCGCCGGCGTCTCCGTGATGCCTAATTCGTAATTTCTGCGGTACCCATATACTCAAATATAAACAATCCTCGGATAATTCGGTATTAGCGTTCCACATCTCTTCGCCTTCGAATCCGGGAAAATAATCGTAGTTTTCTTGATAACAGCTATTCGGTAATTTCGTAGCGTTCAAGATGCCTTCCCAGGGCTCGACCGGTACCGGCTTCCGGAACCGTAAAGGCCCCGTTGGCGGTTTAGCGAACGGTATACCGGTGAAGGCGTGCACTTCGTGATTCAGCACGAATTTCGAATACCCTCGTATGAGGCCGCTGTTCGTTTCCACAATTAGAGGATCCGACTGCAGGGGGGGCTTTTTGTGTAGGTTTTCTTTGGAGTCGCTGTGCGATTTACCATCGCAGCTTAGGAATAGCAACAAAAGCGTGTAGATCGTTTCCAATGTACGATACATGATTACTCCGTGTATACGGTTTGTTTGCGAATCGCCCGGTTAAAATTGATTCTCATATCTTTTGTATGAATCTGCGCATGAAAAACAAATAAACGTAATTTTTCAAAATACTTTATTGATTATTACATAATGTTCGAACTTTCCAACTTATTTCTCTCAACTTTATAAATAACTAATAGCTCGAACATTAAGAAAAAAGTTTTTGAAAAAAGCACAAAATTTCCAATCGATAAGAAACCACGTACTTAATGTTGGCGTAGTATAATACTCGGTTACTCGCTACATCAAAACATTTTCATGAAAACATTCCTCACTAACACACAACTTCGGGTATTTATTCGAATAGGCAACACGACCATGTCGCTTTAAAAAAAATAAATAAAAAAGGAACGGACGTAAAAAAAGCGCAGGGTAGTAAAATTTTTGCTTCTACGACCTACTTTTCTCCATTTCAACATACCTATCCAGTCACATGACAAATTATTACGAAACTTGTTGAGTTTTTGTACTTAATCAATATACACGAATAAAAACTACCCTGACTCAAAATACAAGTACGTAGCTCTTAATTACCCACCACGACGGTGGTTTTTAAGACGAGCGATAATTACCGTGCTTATTTTTCGCTCGCGACATCCTTGGCATTGTTAGCACGTCATCGTGGTTATTATGGCGACGCTCTTAGACACTTCGAACGTCAAGTTCGCTCTGTGATTTGTACTAACGACGGAATAGATACGAAGCCGTTATTCTGGTGTTTATATTATCCTGCAGGGTGTCGTTTTCATGCCATTTATGTTACGCGAGGTCAGCTCGATAAGTACTTTGGAGCGAATGGACAAGTGTATCGTAAAATGTTCATGTAGGGTGATTCGTGTATTTTCAGGTTCCTGCGTAAAGGTGTATAGGCAACCTGAGTAACACGATGTGTTGATGGTGGCACCATTTGGCATTATGTGTGGAGAAATTTTCTCGAAAAATAATTTTTCAGCATTTTTACCTAATTTTTTTTCAATTATGAAAACTTTCTATCGATTTATAAAGGGGCATAACACCTGAAGAAGAGACCCCTTCATTCCCGAACGAATACCGAATATATGAGTATTTAGATTCTTCTAATTAGCTTTGCTAAACGTTGTTTTTTTTATTCTTTAACCTTTTTTTTTTTTCGAAAACCATATTACATGCAAAGAAAAATCAATAATCATAATGCTGTTTTTTACCATTTTTATAAATTCAAATAATTATTCAAGACATGAAAGTTCATAAAAAAAATCATTTTCACAATTTTTGTATTTTTCTTTGATTTCTTGGATTCAAAAACCACGTTACATATAATGGAAATGAATAACCATAACGTCGTTTTTTCACAATTTTCCTATTCTGAATAGTTTTTTGAGTAATGATTTTATTTTAAAAAAAAACTACGAATTTACCCTAAAAAGGGTGCATAATGATTAGAATGTTTTCACAATCTTCATATTTTTGATTAGTTTTGAGATTTTGCAATTTTTTTCCAAAAACCATGTTAAATATAGGAAAAATCAATTACCATAATGTCGTTTTGGGGTCAAGTTTTCAAAAACCACTGCCAAACATGAGAAAAAGTGCCAATGAAGAAACAGCTTTACAATTTCTGTATTTTCACTGATTTTATGAATTCAAAAACCGCTTTAGATATTAAGAAAATTAATAATCATAACGTCGTTTTTTCAAAATTTTTCTATTCTGAATAATTTTTTGAGTAACGATTTCAAAAACTACGAACCATCCATAAAAAGTACGTAATGATGAGAACTTTTTTTGAATTTTTATATTTTTTTGGAGTTCTTAGATACAAAAATCGCGTTAGATAAATGGCAAAAACAAATTACTGTATAAAAACTATTTCAAAATTTTTTCACATTCTCAAAAAAAGTCTCTACGTGTCTTACTTACTTTTTTTTTTTAGACAAGCTAATTCGAATTAATTTGTAGGAGCTAAAATCAAAAAATTTCTGTACATTTTTCCTCGCACAAACATGCGCAATGTACATTTGCACACATATGCATTTTAAATTGCCTATTTATTTTTATAAAGGAACTGATCCAATTAACAATCAACCTGTATATATTTATTTAGCTATAAAAATAAAGGAAAAGTGTTTCACTCTCCATGTAACTTTATCAACATATTCAACATAATTTTTTGGAAAATTTTTAATAATTGGCATTTTATACCAATTTCTATTATTAATCACACCTTAATGCAAAAAATTTATCAATTTATAAAATTTTAACATAATTGGTTGTGAAAAAATTATGATATTTTAAATCAAATTCGACAACCTATCAAAAGTTTTTAAAATTGAAAAATCTTTTAAATTTATGAGAAATTTGACGTTTTTCTAGGTAGAATTACTTTTACGCTCAAATCATCTGATGGTTTCATCTTAAATTAACAATTATTCTACGCGTGGATCATTCTGCAATTTCCAGCCGATAAAATACAGATTTATCTTTTAAAACCAAAATAATTTTATTAAAATTTATGACCAGTAGGTTCATATTACAATCGTGAAATTCATAGCATTGCATAAAGTGATTCGAAGCTCATAAAGTAATTACATGATTGTTCAAAAAGGTTTCACGAATTACTTTCAAGGTCAAGAATTTTAATAAAAATGTATCTAAATCGTTTAAACGCAGTTATTGTTTTTATAGACTCGTGTCATAATTTAAAAAATAATATATTTGTAATTTTCATACCAGTAGGAGATTTCCAGAAAAAAGACTAAATTTTGGTTCTTGAACGAAGTAAAAATACTTGAAAAATAATAATTCAAAGCAATTTTACGAAAAAACTAAAATTATACTACTCGCGATTATACTCGGCTTTAGCAATTAACGAGATAACTTCTTATCAAAAATCTTCCCCTGTCCGCCCATCGCACTTATGATGATTTCTTAGAAACATCATTTTAGAAATTATGACGCATGTTACTCGGCATTATAATTTATTCGTGAAACATGGAGGCGAGCTACATGAAGAGAATTTGGATCTCGTGTTGGTCATTTGAGAAATACCATTCCAACAGGTAACCTCATAGGCGACATTTTATGCAAATTCGTCAAAATCACCCTAACATGGTAGCCTTTTTAATTGAAAACCACGATACTGCTATTTCAAGGTATAAGTCGAGAAAAAATGAATTTACGAAAAAATTTCTAATAATTGAAAATACTGCTGATAAAATTCTCTATAAATTTCATCTGACGCGTTTTCCAAATAGAACGCATCATTGTGTATAAAATCGCTCATGAAATATGATAAAACCAGCACTAACTCGAGTATCATCACAACTCGACTTCACGAGGCTATCCACACTTCACCACTTCTATACCTTTGAACACCGAAAAACTCCACGTTCCTCTGACATCTCGCACTCTGGTCAACCTCACGTACACATGCTAATGTAAAATTCGCCCCTATGACGTCACGCTTTCACATGACAAAGCACGTCGTCGACTCGTCAACCCGCAGCCTCTTCTACGGTGGCGTACCTCGTCCCTCTTTTTTTTTACCGCATGATCACGGTGGAAAAAATAATTCCGCGGGTCAGCGTTGGTAGGTCACTGCGAAATATGCGTTCACTAGGAGATTTTCCATTAATACGAAACCTCTAATGGGAAAAAAGTTTCGATTATATCGCCACACCCGGTATTCGCGTTATTTTCGATACCTTGACATCGATGTGATAAGCCATTCGATGAGTAGTTCAACACGTCGATAAGATAATTGGCCGAAATTCGATGCATACTCACCGGGACGAGGATGTCGGCGAAAATTAGCCGATTTAGGCGATCTACGACGTTTTTCCACTCCGGTTCATTTTCTCTTTAAATTCGCACGAACTCCGAGTATCTCGGGGAATTGTCCGAGATAGTGAATAAAAATCGCTCCATGTTCCGCGCAATATTCCACGATCTAGTAAACGCTTCGCGTAGATTGGCGAATCAATTTTGCCACGAGGGAGGAAAATTTCATCGGTAATCAAAGCGAGAACCTTTGACGCGCACTTTACATCGAAATGTCGACGAGGGAAAAAAATGATAAATCTAGACTAACCACGATATGCTAAAGAAGCGACTAAATGTCGAAAATATAAAAAAATCGGCTACTACGTCGAAGAACCGGTAAACACGATAAAAAAATAATTTCAAACAAAACAAAAACCCCGAACAGCCGAATGCGTTAACGACGAAGTATCATGTTGGCGAAAAACCGAACGACTGTGTACAAGGTTCGGGGATCGTGAAAAACGGCTAGCGTAAAACTCCCGACACGGATAGTAAAACGGCGACGAAGCAAAGGGGTACTTGGTCCTTAGGTACGGCGGAGGGTAAGGAAGCGTAAGTGCCCAGAAAAGGGAATTCGGCTATCCGGCAATTGAAGCGAGAAAGGATTCGGGAGATAGCGCCAGGGTAGGGATGAGTGGAGAAAGCGACGGAGTGGTCCGATGGGATTTACGAAGTACAAAGAGGAAGGGAACGGCAACCGAATACAAAACAAAGGAGTAAAGGATAGACTGTAGTCCTGCGTATCTTACCGTGCGGTGGCCAAGGTCGTAGTAAAACTTTAACGTAATTTTTGACAGCCTTTGGGCGATGATGGGGAATATAAGAAAACTCGACATCGATTTATAAACACATCACATAGGGGCGTGCTTTATACATTTTTTCCACCTTCGTCCTCCCTTCTTGCGTTTTTCGCTCGCCCAACGACCGCCGCGCTACCGTCGACGCGAAAATTTTCCTACGTTGTAATATTTTATTACCGCGTTAGGTTATTACCGTCGTTACCACCGCACATCTGTGCAAATTAACCCCTACACTCGCGTCAAAACACCAATTACCCGTGTGAAATTTTGCGCCCCCGACACGATACCGCGAATTTTTTCCATATTTATTCATCGTCGACGACGCCATATCGCCTTGTTGCCAGTCGATCCGTCCAAATGTCGTCGAGCGAAAGGGTGGAATAAATTTATACCAAGATCACATTTCGGATCTTTTGAAGCTTCTTCGACACATTTTCCAAGAGTACGTGACGTTGATACCAATTTTTCAAATACGTCTTTCCCCGTGCTACTTTTCCAATCATATCGCTTCTCTCTTCAAAAGAGCTGTCGACTCGTGAAATCATTACCATCGCGGGTAAAGTAATTAATCATTTATAATACGATCGCTCTACTCTTCGATTCCTTACGCTATACGTGATTTAACTTCCATTCAACTCCTGCCAAGCGATAAATACACTGCGTATATCCATCGATAATGGCGGTTGAGGATACGTGAAAATCAACCGGCACCAGTAGTCGTAATCAACTTGATATTTTACGCTTATATAAGCCTCAACGGACGATAAACCGTCGTTTTATTTTTTCGCCTTTTAAACGTTCACCTAAGCGATGTTTATTAAGAAATTTAACGCTTTATTTCATTTTCGAGCGCGTCGTCGTGTGATATTTTGATTAATTATCGTGTTCCCTCTTAATGAAACCATCTTTCATTCAATATTTTACCCTAAGTTTACACCGGGTGCTTCGTTCGAGGTGTTAATACCTCAAGTGATGATCAAGCTATCAAAGATCTGGCCAGTTGATCTTAGAAATTGAACATGCTGAGATACGTTATAGACACCTTTACCCCTGAAGTAGGACTAAACTTGAAAATTTCATTATAGTGAAAAAAGTGACAAATTAGTGATTTTAAAATAGCTAGTGAAAGCAGTGAAAAGTAGTAATTTCAAAAACGGCTGACGAAAGTAGTGAAAAAATAGTGATGTCAAAAACAGCTAGTGAAAGTAGTAATTTTCAAAATAGCTAGTAAAAGTAGTGATTTCAAAAATTACTAGTGAAAGTACTTCTAAAGGTGGCCAGTGAAAGTAGTGAAAATAGTGATTTTAAAAATTATTAGTGAAACAGTGAAAAATAGTGATGACAAAAATGGCCAGTAAAAGTAGTAATTTTAAAAATGGCTAGTGAAAGTAGTGAAAAAATGATGATATTAAACATCACTACTGGAGGTAGTGAAAAATCACTACTTCTAAAAGTGGCTAGTGAAAGTAGAGAAAAATAGTGATTTAAAAAATTATTAGTGAAATAGTGAAAAATGGTGAAGACAAAAATGACCGGTAAAAGTAGTGGAAAAGTAGTAATTTTAAAAATGGCTAGTGAAAGTAGTGAAAAAATGATGATATTAAACATCACTACTGGAGGTAGTGAAAAATCACTACTTCTAAAAGTGGCTAGTGAAAGTAGAGAAAAATAGTAATTTTAAAAATTATTAGTGAAATAGTGAAAAATAGTGAAGACAAAAATGGCCAGTAAAGGTAGTGGAAAAGTGGTAATTTTAAAAATGGCTAGTGAAAGCAGTGAAAAAATGATGATATTAAAAATTACTAGTGAAACTAGTGAAGTCAAAAATGGTAATTGAAAGTAGTGATTTCGAAAATTACTAGCGAAGGTGATGAAAAAGCAGTACTTTTGAAAATGGCTAGTGAAAGTAGTGAAAAATAGTGATATAAAAAATTACTAGTGAAAATAGTGATTTTAAAAATGACTCCCGAAGGTAGTGAAAAAGCAGTACTTTTAGAAGTGGCTAGTTAAAGTAGTGAAAAATAGTGATTTTTAAAATTACTAATGAAAATAATGAAAGTAGTGACTTTAAAATAACTAGTAGAAGTAGTGATTTCCAAAATGACTAGTGGAAGCAGTGAAAAAATAGTGATTTCAAATTTTGCGTTTATTTTTTCATAATTTTGATTCTAAAAACTGAATTCTTATCAATTGGAAGCGAGCAAGAGACGAACAATTTAAAAGGCGTTTGAAAATTTAATATTTAAAATTACTAATTAGATATTAAAAAAGTAGTGATTTAAAAAAAAATTAAATATATTAATCGTGATGATAAAACACTAAAAAAAACTAAAAACACGCTTGAAAATTTTTGAAAAAAATCTAATGCGATTAATTGAACATTCTCCTCATTTTCCAAAAAAATACCAAAAATCAAAAAACTCCCCAAATTTAAAAATATCAAAGTCAACGCAATCAAACGTTTCAAAATCATTCAGAAAACAGGTAAAAATCCACAATCCCTCGACTCATTCCTAAAGTATTTCATTTCCACGACCCCCCTCCCCCCTTGAAAAATTCCAACATTGCACAACGCACCCTTGAAACATCAAGAAGTCACCAATGACGAAAATCCGTCTGGAAATTTCGATTGGTCGTTACACGCGCTCCTTCCACTCAACGATTCTGCAACTACAATAACGTCGTGCTCGAATTGCATATCTAACCTCTTTCAAAGAGGGCAGATAACAACTGAATCAGCCTGTATGAATAAAATACGCTAAATCTCGTATGAATAATTGAATAAACTTGTAAAACTACGGTGAAATATTAACAAACAACGTAGTCCGAAATGCTGCGTAAATTTCATCCGTCTTGATGCTTGCCTTGGTAAAATAACGTGTAAAATTTCGCATCATAATTTTTTTCGGCTTATGAAACTAAACTCGCGATAATTTTGAATTTTGAATTTTAAAAAATGGATTTTCCGAATCTTTTGTAATTTTTTTTTTTTAATAAAGTTGAAAATATTTTTCATAGATATTGCGATTTTATAAATTGATCAGAATTAAACATGGACAGATGAAAGAAAAAATCAAAAATTGATTCCATTTTTGTTTCCCACAACCCCCCCCCCTTAGCTACTGTTTAAAAAAGGATTTCCCATATAGTCCGGTTAAGACGTTTTCACAATGTCAACGTGTATAAAACAAGGGATTTCGAGCTTACTGAACAAACAACGGTGAGCTTAAGCTTTGAAAATGACTCCGAAGGTGTATTTAAGGAAACGATAGCATATCGTTGGCCATCGAAGAAGGGAGGCGAAAAAAGATGCAATTCTCCGAAGCTCGGATTATTAAAACGATAAAGAAAGAATATTCGGCAACACGACAACACGAGCGTTCGTCGTTTACAAACGGACCACCTAAGGGGTAAAACTGTACTTTGTAATTATCACCACTAATTAATACGAGAAGATTTCAAAAGCTTACCTACCTTTGAAGTACTTAAGGCTGGCACGAAGAAATAATCTCGCAGCGTTACATTTTAGAAACTACGATAAATGAATTGCGTTGCGTTTTCAAAGATATTGCGGATTTAACCTTTTAATCCGACCCGAGAGCTTAAGCTTTGTACGGAGTAGATCGGTGGTAATTTGAAAATGGTTAACTCGCTTGTCGTGTTGTTTGGTAATTAAAAAAGCTCGCAAAAAAGCGAATTTTCCGCAGGCAATACCTATTAAGGAAATCATCCTAGTGTGAAAGTACGCTCGATGAACGTTCGATGCCACTTTTTCCATTAATCGCATATTTTACGCTATTGCGACCTCAAATGACGCGTAAGTTGAAAGTTAAACACGATCTAAGTTTTTTTCTCGTTTCGACGAATTCGCACATTCAAACTTTTACCATCTTAGTTTGATGAAACGGAAAAAGCTTCGCAACGCGATTTCCTCTCTGTCAATCGATTCGGCGGCAATGAAAAGCTAGTTAATTTTTATTCATGGAAATATGGCAACACGCCTTTCACTCTCTCCAATTGCAATAAACTTCTTTCCTTTTTTTTTTGTTATAGCAAGCGCGATAACAATATAAAGCGAATTTCACCAATGTCACGCAGCCTTATGTCGAGCTACCCAAATGAATTCCACATTTCCGTCTAACGTATAAATTTTTATTCGACGTATTAAATTATGTAGTTTTAGTGTACGCCTAAAATCAACGAATTAATCGCCCATCAACCTTTACAAGACCTTATAACCTACTCTTGTTTTTTTTATACTCGATGAAAAAAGAAAACGAAACACTTCCTAATGCTCGCATTACGAGTCAGCACGTGGCGTTATTTTTATATACGTTTACTTCCTCGTTTTTCTCGTTATTTCAGAACAATTGCGGTATCTTTTCTACAGTTTTTTTTTTCAAGCCAATTTTTTTCGTATTTTCTTCGAAATTCTGATTACACGAACCAATATAATCGAATAGATTATATCTTTTTTGTAGCTTGATATCTTGAAATTCGCCGTAAAAATGCGATTTCAGTTGACCGAAAAATCTCTTATTTTTCAAATTTTCAAGTACTCGAAATATCGTGAAAGAAGGAGTGAAGGGGAGGGGGAAGTAGTTAATTTTTACATTGAAATATCATGAAAAAAGCAGTGAAAGGGAGGGTGAAGTAGTCAATTTTCAAATTGAAGGCCACCATAATGTTTCATCGTTCATAAAACTTTCAACTTTCAAGTAAATTCGTCAAAACTTGATTTGAGAAAAAAAATCATTTCTGGTAATCGATGAAGAAAAATTTTTATGTAGTGATAGGAGGGGAGGGGAAGCAGAGCTTTAGTCATGAGGGTATCTATATGATACCTAGACCTACAAAGGTACCTAACTACTTATTCTCTAGATACCTAGTTACCTACTTAGATACCTACCCACCATTTGAAAATCATCAAAATTTGAACTGAAAATATCTCACTTTTAATTTTATGTTTTGGGGAGAAGAGAAAAGAAGTGCAAATATTTAAAAAATATAAAAATCTAAAGAAAAAGAAACTTTTTAAATTAAAATCAATTTACAACGATGAAAAAAAATTGTAATATATTTTGAAAAATTGAAAAAAAAATCAATAAATATTCGAAGTAGAGAAGAAAATTACCAAAAAAATATAATACAAAGAAAAAAAACAAAAAAAATCAAGTCAACTTATAGCAATAAAAAGACATTTTTTTTTTATTAAATTTTGCAAATGTTAATATATCTTGAAAAATTAAAAAAAATGAACTATGAAACACTTCTGAATTTTTTTTTGTAATTTCGGTTTTAACGAACGATTTTTTCGTTATCACATTTTCCTACACAGATTTTTTTGCATTTTTTAATGGCAAAACAATCTAAATTCTTTATTATTATATGTAATTCAATTTCATATTTTTTTAAAATTAAAATTATTAAACTCAAATTTTTGATGAATTTAAATAATTATTATTTACATATTAATTATATCCTTGACCAAATTGTATATTTCTGATTTTTAATTTACGTTGATAAGTTTGGAAGAAAATTTGCCAAAAATTCAAATTTTCACTCAAATGAACGAAGGCTGGGGAGATTTAAATTAGTTGTTTAATTTGTGGGCCCAGGATTACACTCCTATCACTTTCTCTATCTTTATGACGTCATTACAATTGTGCGAAGAGATTTGTCATTATTTAGAAAATATTTGCAAAAATAAATAATAAAAAATTTATCAAGAATATATTGATAACGTCATCGATAAAATTTAGCGTAGAGCAAATGTCACATAAGGTAGATCAACGACGTCATATAATTAATAAAAAATTCCTTAGGAAGAAAGTCTTAAAAATTATTAAAAAATATAAAAAAATATGTATTGACGACTTTTTTACATGTCAGTAAATTACCAAGAGAATTTATGGGCAAATCTTTGTTACATTTTAATAATATTTACTGGCATAAATGTTTATTCGCGAATTGATCAATTTTTTGTAATATTTAAAATTTATTGATATTTCAATTTGAAGAGGTAACATTGAAACATTGTTGATTTTAAAGGCTTAAATTAGAATTTTCGCATTTTATTTATTCTTCACTTATTTTTAATCCATTAAAACATTAACAAAATCATCGTTTCTAAAAATACCTAAAAGAGGGTATCAAATGAATAAAAAAGCACTCTTTGATTTTCGCAGTTTCAGCCAATCGACGAATTCGATAAATTACGAAAATTACGATCAAATATTTACTCAGACAAAATATCGAATACGTTTATAATTAAGAAAAATACACAATCCTTGACCCAAGAATCATGCCGCTTTACACAAATTCGCCGATGGCTCCTTGAAAAAAAATCATTTTCGGATACTCATCTCAGGTAACCTCTGATTAACCTCGACGTTAATTTCACCACCGGCGATAAACAAGGTTGAAAAAAGCCGGCGCTTCGAGGTCCGAAGATTTTATTTTTCATCGTTTTTCTCGTTATGAAGAGCGAAAAAAAGGTAAAAAAAATTAATGTAAAGTTGTTGAAAAATTTAACGTAATTTGTACCCGTGTAAATTGAAGCCTGCGAGAAAAACGAGGGGAAAAGTGCGTCTAAAGTACTAACGAAGAAACGTTTTTTAGTTTTTTTTTTTTCGGGCAACAGGGCAAAATGCGATGGACATTTTTCACGCTTCCACGCACGCGTTACGTTGTTTTGGAGCGAAACTTAGCAAAGGCCTTGTATCTTTTGTACCTGTTCGAATGCGGTGATTTTCACCTTAACTGCGAAGCTGCGACGTTGCCTTATGAGAATATTTTCTTGCTGTTTTGTGCTTATGTCCCCCATCTGAACGTGAAGCGAAAACTTTCTTGAATTGTAACACACGTTCGCGTGTTTACACTTCTGCTTCGGTTGTTGGTATTTTTAGCACGTCCGAATTGCGGCGCCGTAAAAGCATGTTAATTGCGGGTTGCATAATTGAAATGCCGTAAATTTTAATGTGTAAGGCGTTAGATTATGTGATACATTCGTCACCGTGCCCTGAACATGGGTTCGTGCGGTGACATTTTGTTATATACTCGACTGCGTGGTGCTTTCGCATCGTCTAAGTAGCACTCGACTTGGTTACGTAATTTTACGCTGAGGTTGATTGGCCATGTTATCGGAGTCGTATGAGGTATATTGTCACAAATGTTTGATTGTTTAATTAAAATTTAGTTTTTACGCAATTCTTCACGTTCAAGTGAAAGAGAAGGTTTCTGGAGAGGATATCATAATTTCAATGTTCTTTTATGAAGTTGAATGATTTCTAATTTTGAAGTAAAAAGTTGAGTATTGAAAAATGAGAGACTCAACACCACGCATCAGTATTATATTGAGGAGCTTATGGCGGCAATCCGTTCATATGATATTGGGGAGCTAATAATATATTCGGAATTTCATAAATATGACTTCCAGAAGACCACATGATGCTCAACTCACTGTTCAAATATCATATTGAGGAGCTTATGATGGTAATCCATAAATATGATATTGAGGAGCTAATAATTTATTTAGAAATTAATGAATATATCAATTATAGAGAAGCATTTGATGTTTACTGTTCAAATATCATATTGAGGAGCTTCAAATCTATAATGGAATATAATATTGGGGAGCTAATAATTTTTTTCAGAAGTTCGTAACTATTTCTAGATCACTAGATGCTCACGGTTGAAATATAATATTGAGGAGATTACGACAGTAATCCATACTTGAGTATGATATTGGGGAGCCAATGATTTATACTCAGGAATTCATAGATATCAATTCTAGATGATCATTTGGTGCGTACTATTCAAATATCACATTGAAGAGCTTCAAATCTATAATTGAATATGATATTTGGGGAGCTAATAATATACTCGGAAGTTCATAGGTGTCACTTCCAGAATATCACATAATGCTTCCCGTTAAAATATCATATTGAGGAGCTTGTGATGGTAATCCATACTTGGATATGATATTGGGGAGCTAATAATTTATACTTAAGGATTCATAGATATCAATTCTAGATGATCATTTGGTGCGTACTATTCAAATATCACATTGAGGAGCTTCAAATCTGTAGTTGAATATGATATTGGGGAGCTAATGATTTATACTCAAGGATTCACAGATATCAATTCTAGATGATCATTTGGAGCTTACTATTCAAATATCATATTGAGGAGCTTCAAATCTATAAATGAATATGATATTGGGGAGATTTGGGTAGCTAATAATATACTCAGAAATTCATAAGTATCACTTCAAGAATATTACATGACGCTCACTGTTGAAATATCATATTGAGGAGCTTGTGATGGTAATCCATACTTGGATATGATATTGGGGAGCTAATAATTTATACTTAAGGATTCATAGATATCAATTCTAGATGATCATTTGGTGCTTACTATTGAAATATCACATTGAGGAGCTTCAAATCTGTAGTTGAATATGATATTGGGGAGCTAATGATTTATACTCAAGGATTCACAGATATCAATTCTAGATGATCATTTGGAGCTTACTATTCAAATATCATATTGAGGAGCTTCAAATCTATAAATGAATATGATATTGGGGAGATTTGGGGAGCTAATAATATACTCAGAAATTTATAAGTATCACTTCCAGAATATCACATGACACTTCCTGTTGAAATATCATATTGAGGAGCTTGTGATGGTAATCCATACTTGGATCTGATATTGGGGAACTAATAATTTATACTTAAGGATTCATAGATATCAATTCTAGATGATCATTTGGAGCTTACTATTCAAATATCATATTGAGGAGCTTCAAATCTATAAATGAATATGATATTGGGGAGATTTGGGGAGCTAATAATATACTCAGAAATTTATAAGTATCACTTCCAGAATATCACATGACACTTCCTGTTGAAATATCATATTGAGGAGCTTGTGATGGTAATCCATACTTGGATCTGATATTGGGGAACTAATAATTTATACTTAAGGATTCATAGATATCAATTCTAGATGATCATTTGGAGCTTACTATTCAAATATCATATTGAGGAGCTTCAAATCTATAAATGAATATGATATTGGGGAGATTTGGGTAGCTAATAATATACTCAGAAATTCATAAGTATCACTTCCAGAATATTACATGACGCTCACTGTTGAAATATCATATTGAGGAGCTTGTGATGGTAATCCATACTTGGATATGATATTGGGGAGCTAATAATTTATACTTAAGGATTCATAGATATCAATTCTAGATGATCATTTGGTGCTTACTATTGAAATATCACGTTGAGGAGCTTCAAATCTATAACTGAATATGATATTGGGGAGCTTTGGGGAGCTAATAATATGCTTAGAAGTTCATGAGTATCACTTCCAAAATATCACATGATGCTCACTGTTGAAATATCATATTGAAAAGCTTGTGATGGTAATCCATACTTAAATATGATATTGGGGAGCTAATGATATATTCAGAGGTTCATAAATATTACTTCCAGAACATCACATAATGCCAACTATTGAAATATCATACTTAGGGGCATACGGTGGTAATCCATACTTGAATATGATATTGAGGAGCTAATAATTATTATTCTTGGAAATTCATAAAAATATCAATTTTGGAGGATAATTTGATGAGCACTATTGAAAAGTAATATCACAGAGCTTCAAATCTATAGTTGAATATGACACTGAGGAGCTAATAATTTGTTCTAAAGTTCATAAATATCAATTTTAGACGATCACTCTATGTAAACATTTTCTTCGACATCTCGACAAGAATCTCAATAACTACATCTTTTACATAACCTACATCGCCAATATAGAGTACCTCGTATCCACTTGAAGCTCTCCTCAAACGCCCCTCACTATGACACTTCCTCGCAGGTTTTAAACATATTCCGCGACACGTTTCGAAAAACGTGGTTTTCTGGCGAACAATGGCTCGTTTTCGATTCGAAGACACGACTTGTAATTCGGTATTCAGTGTACATGAAAAATAAGCATACGCTACGTACCACGTGTGCGTATTATGAATTTACGTACCGCGTATATACGTTGTACGTTTTGTCATGCATAATGCATAAATATGTGACCTAGTTCGCTGAGAAAAACAAGCTAATAGGTGAATTTATGAAAATTGTATAATGAGAGAAATTTTTCCAGCAATTGTTGCTAGCGTTGGAGATATCAGGCGAAACATGACGCCTATTTGCTCACAGCATCCATCTTCGAATGGGATATAAAAAATGAAAATTCACCGAGAAATGTTTTCGCGATGGAAATTTCGCAGTTGTAAATTTTGTAGTCTTTGATTCATTGGTATGTTCGAGAAAAGCAAATCAATTTTGTATGGGAAAAAAATTCGTCGAGTAAAGGAGGAAATTGAAATTGGAAAATCTCTTTTATACTAAATGACATTTCTCGCTGGCGAAAAAATATTCAAAATGGCAAAATTTACTTTGACGAATATCGAAAGGAGAAAATGCGATACCTCAAACGAGTACAAATTTCATTTCAGCGTATTTCAAAAAAAGTAAAAAACCAATTGAAAAAAAAAGACATCAAAAGGTCGAAAGAAAAAAAGGCTACCAGATGTCTAGAAAATCCAAGTCGAGCTACCGAAACAGGACATTCGTCTGAACCCAACATCTACATGCAGAAAAAGGTCAGGAATTTTCTTTTGGGGAAACGTGACGCGTAGGCGGCACACGCGCGTCGTGGTGTCAACAAACCTATAAATTGCGAATAGGCAATCGCCAACGCGCTCTTGATCGATTTTCCTTCGTTAAAAGGAGACGATGGGATCGCAGGTATGAGAAAAATGGCTTCCAGGTATTGCGTATATGGTTTTCAGGCATCATTACGTCGCATACCGAAACGGCCGCAGGTATGGAAACGTTTCGCCAGAATTACGACGATCGATATTGCGGTGAAACTTTGGCGAAAATTTCTTACACGTCGATCGATTTTCCACTCGACGATGTAATTCATCAGCCGGCGCGTACCTCTCTTTCTCGGGCTTCGTATTCTACGCGAAAAAAAGACAGACCCGTGCCGCAGAAAAATTATATACGTTCGAGAATCGCACATATACAAGAGGAAAAAAAATGAAATGCCGTTTTCTTTCAGTGGCACATTCTTCGAGTAAATAAGTCACCTTATCGACGTATCTGTACCGTTGCCAAGGCAACCGCTTCTCGAGTACGCGTCATTTATGCAAAAAATTTTCGGTGCTACGTTTCAGCATCGGCCAAATTCGTCGTGTCGTTAAAATAACATCTACCTTTGGTGATACCTCAATACCAAATCAACCTAGGTGAGCAAATTACCACTAATGAGATTTAATAGTATGAGAGTCGGGTATATTTCCCGTTTTGTAGTGTTTCATACACACAAGACATTTTTCGCTTGATAACATCATTTGGATAAGTTGAGGAATAAAAAAGGACTTTGGGGGTTGCTTGGATTATCTAGAAAAGAAGCGTTCATTCTCCTGAAGAAAGAACCAGGTGGATTGTTGATGATAACTCTTCATCATCTTTCAAGTGGAGTCATCCTTCGATTACTTTCAAAGATTTGGTAAAATTTATAAAAAATATAATAGACGAGATTACAGTAAACTCTTCAAAAAAATTAGGATTACGCTAAACGGTTAATCAAAAAATTAAAAAAATATAACAAATTTTTAAAAATTCAAAGGAAATTGTAAAATTTTTTTTTTCATACTAAACAAATATTTACAGAGATGTAAACTCTTCAAAATGAAAATGAAAAGAAACAGAAGGGAAAAAATCGAAAATTGAACTGTTCCAACATCAACTCATTGAAGCTACCAACATCAAGTGCCAATAAAAAAAATTTTCTGCCTCAAATTTGAAAAAAGCCAAGGTCAAAGCACACCACAAATACAGGGTGTTCCGGGGTAGAAGTAATGCCTTCAACCCAGAAACTGTGCAACATAAACTGAGTCTATGTATGCATGTTTGCCTAGCCCCCGGGCCGCAGGGGCAGCGGTATACTCTTTCAAAAAAAATTTTTTTTCATTTTTGTCAAGTGATTTTGAATAATTATACCTCAATTATTAAAATAGGTGGAAACATGCGGTTTGTTCTGGGAGAAAGATAATTTTATCTAGATTATTCTAGTGTGGATGATTTTTATGTTAGGTTAATATTCAGGGTGTAAATGACAAATTAAAGAAGAAAACGCGTTTCAAATTGTGAAATTTTTATCGTTTTTATTGAATTATTCAAAAATTTCTTCTCATAACATATGACTTTAATGAATTTTTTTAAAAGAAAAAAGCTTGATCTTTCCAATGCCACAAACCTCATCTTTCTATCTTGATTAGATCAAAAGTTATAAAAATTGAAATTTCCAAAATTTTTCAAAATTATGTCAATTTTTGCAATTTTCAATTTTTGAACGACCATAACTTTTTAATTATGTGAGATAGAGAGGTGAGGTTTGCGGCATTTAACAGGACGGTCTTCCCCCCTCCGGAAACACTCATC
>QBDW01006310.1:0-19004 GCA_003261595.1 Maconellicoccus hirsutus | reverse complement strand
TGACAAGTGTATCTATTTTAGTAATTGAGGTATAATTATTCAAAATCACTTGACAAAAATGAAAAAAATTTTTTTTGAAAGAGTATACCGCTGCCCCTGCGGCCCGGGGGCTAGGTAAACATGCATACATAGACTCAGTTTATGTTGCACAGTTTCTGGGTTGAAGACCTTACTTCTACCCCGGAACACCCTGTAGATTTTATTCTACCCGCGTATTTTTTTTTATTTGCTTATTCGATTTAAATTTCCTTTTTTTTCCTTTCAAAATTTCTATCTGTAAGATTTTTTTTCTCCACATTTTCGTTTGAAATAGGTTTTTGTTATTTTTCGGATTTTAATTGGGTCAAAATTCTGATATTGTTTCTTAAAATTGGGATTTTGTGGGACGGTGGGTTTTCTTTTTGTTTTGGATTTTCCCTGTTGTCTCTTTTCTAAAATTCTTCCTTTTGACTCTCCTTCTTTTTTCAAAATTTTTTCTTTTATGATCTTATCCTTCCCTATTCCACAGCATCTACTCAAATTTTGCCTCAATTTTACCTCAATTTGTGCTGAGGCAGAAATGCCGGAGCACTTGTTGAGGAAAACATTATAAGAAGAATTTAAGAACCGTGTGTTGAATTCCATGTCTTCTCAATTATACGTAATTTTTCTCATAATTATCCTCATTTTCACCAGCATTGCTGATTGGTCTCCCCCTTACCCCCCGCACATTTCTCTGCCATGCTCGTCACATTACACTTTTATACTCTTCGTTCACATTTGTTACTCGATTACGTTTAATTATTGAGAAAAAGTAATCAAACTGTTGAAGTAGGGTTCCATTTAGTGGTTTTTCCAAACTTATTTGCATCCGCTCCCCCAATTCGAGGCGATTGAGAAAATCTATATCTTATGGTCATCCTCAAGTCTACAAGAGGGTGTGTTCAAAATTTGAAAAAATTCGATGCGCCCATTCGTGACTTGTGGCTGCACGAAGAAAGTGTCTCATTTCGTAAATAAATTGAACGGCAGAGGGAATGTTTTGTCAAAAATTTCATCCCCTCTTTCCTCCCATTCGTTCTCCATCGCCTTAAATTGACGTGGAATTGAGGACATGATGTTTCTACATGATGTTTCTACAACTTATTCAATCATAATGTCGAGTAGGTTGCATGTGCGGTTGCCAGTAGGAACTATACATTTACGTCGGAGTACCCCCCCCCACCGAAGTAATGCGGAAACACGGTCTCGGGGGGGGGTGCTATGACAATACCTACTTTTAAAAAAATCACCCCGTATATCCGTAATTGATTCTATCGCTATGTCGAAAAAGTTGCATAAGCGGTGTTCAGCAGGAAGTGCGTAGTATAATGATCACCTTGTATATATACTTGCTAAATTAAATGTTCTTACTTTATCGAGTAAAATTGCCGCTGTTAGGAGGATAATTTCGTGTAATACAATTTGTTTGGCAAAACGAGGCAATATAATAAGACGAATATAGTTATGATAAGGCGTATATTCAAAAGCAAAGCAAGATATTTAAATGAAAGCATCAACGACGCAGGTAAAACGCGAATAAAGCTTTTGCCTTTTCATGTAACGTATAAAGTAAATTACCTTCAGGTTCGGGGCTAATTTTAGGCAGATTTCTGGTCTTGTCACTTTGATGTATTTTAACTCGCTGAAATTACCGTTGCTGAGTTTTGCGAAGTACTTCAAGTAGGGTGTATCGAATTGGGGTTGGTTTTTTTGATTCATCGAAAGGAGCTACAGGTATCGTAGATTCGTTGGATGAATTCAAGGATGACTGATGAAATTTTTACGGTGTTTAATATTTTTATTTCAAAACGAAACATTTCAACGTTTAATCGATATCTGTGTATTTCGTAGAAGTAAATTTTTCGGCTTTGCTACGTGAAAAACCCTCGAGTACTATGAATTTTATAAGTGCTCGAACTAAGGTTTGTTTTTCAATTTCGTACTTTCTTTTGGCGGTGGTTAGTAGAAAAGCGAGGTACTGCGAGGAAATTAAATAGAATTAAAAAGTAGGCTGAATTGATATTGTTCGCGTGGTAATGAGGTCGCGTGTACATAATTTGAATATTTTCTCAGCTATCGAGCTTTCGAGTACTCAGCGTAAAGTTTGATTTGGGTAAATGGGCTCGATCAAGTATTTAAATACGACAGGTTCGCGGATGTAGCGACGATGCTAAGCAGGTAATTTCTACTTTCGTGATGGGGTTTTTTAAATGACAACGGTTTTTTTTGCACTGCTAAATAGACGCTTTTCACGCGAGTAGTAAATTGATTTTCGTCGGATGAAAATTTTATGGCGTAGAATTTCATCGTGATGGTGGCCATAGTGTGAAACTTTTATCAGGCGTGTTTATCTGCGAATTTTACGCGTAGAAGTTCGGGTGTAATTTTTTTCCGACGTAAGACGTGCGTGTTTACGTGGGTTTGTTTTTGAGAAATTGTGAAAAAAGTACGAGGAAATGAAAATTCTTGGTAATTACGTAATAACCTAGAATTCGATAGGATCTTCTATCTTCCTTCATCAGTTTCTTATCATTTTGGGATTTTGAACAAAACTTCAAGTTCATGGTTACCAATAATTACCAAAAAATTTGCCAATTTTTTTAATACTCGTAAACTCGAGCTCATTTGTTATACTAATTTCCTGGCTTAGAGTTTGTGGAAAAATACTAATCCCTTATTATCTGCTGAAAGATCAAGTAAATTTATAATTTCACCTTCATTGGAAACATACAAACATACCCTCGAACTAGAAACTATAATCCGAAAGCTTTGTACATACTTAACGAAGTTCACCTGGTAAACTTATTCATGAAATATTTGCAGATGCCTCTTCGTAATCTGCGCAAACTATGGAGCACCTCGAAACAAAAAACTCCCTCGCCAGATTTGGATATAGATTGCGAGAAAAAACTAGAAAATGGCTCGGATTCGAGAACAGTAGGAGCACAGTTACCTTTACTTCAAGTATGGCCTAGTCAGGACTCACCTCAGAAGCCGGAAACTGGAGGACAGCATTTTATTTTCAATTGCGAAGATGTCAGTAACACGTTGCAAAATGATTCCGGCATCGATTCCATTCAGGTATGTTTATTCAATTTTTTAATAAGCGCATTGAATAAATAGAGGTTTTATAAGTTTAAGGTAGGTATATAAAACTTGCAAGAATTTCGATGTAAATTTATTCACGGTGAGAAATCTGGGTACTTGGAAGAAAACTTGTGAGATAAATATTCATACGTATCGTGTTTTGATGAAGAACGTGTAAGTTTTAGATGGAGCATCGACATTGTATAAATAATTGTAAACTTATTAGCGTGAACTTGGGATATTTTGCGGTAAGTTGGGCCTATTTTGGAAGAGAATATTGTACGGGGTGTTGTTCGATGTGGTATGAGAATTTGAGCGAAGTTAGGTATTTAGGTGGTTTGGTTTTTATACTCTTTTGCAGCTCCGATCGATGTGAATGACCTGTTGACTTTTTGTTTTGATTATTTCTTAAACTAAAGTTTAATTTATTTGTGGGTTGGATAGGATATGTATTTTTTTACATTTTAATTTGAGTACAAGTTGTGTCAAATTGAGCATTGACACGTGTCAATGCTCATTTTTACGTGTGAATGTCGTGAATGCAATCAAGTTGAGATACTTGTTTGTTTATTCATGTAGTAGACGAAGAATAAGTACTATTGAGTTAAGCATGACACGTGTAAAGGCAATTAAGTTGATCGTGACATCAGTAGAGTCAATCAAGTTGAGTATGACACGTGTCTCTTGTTGAGTATGACACGTGTTTTTTGTTGAGTATGACCCGTGTAAAGTCGATTTAGTTTAACATAAAAGATAAGTCGCGGACAGTTAAGCATAACACGTGGGAAGTTCATAAAGTTAATCATGACATATTTGCTGTCCATCAAGTTGAACGTAACACGTGTCACTTTGAGCTTTCATTATATGTATATGTTTGTATAGTAATGCAACAGTTCAAAAATGAGTTACCTAAGTTTAGCATAGTGAGCATGCCACGTATTAAGTTGATTAAATTAACCGCATAGTTTAGTATGGACACGTGTCAGAGTAAATCACACACGTGGTTATTCAAGTATGGTATGTGTCAGGTTGAATTATGCACGTGGCTTGTTGAATATAACACGTGCCAGGTTAAATCGCACATAAGACTATTCAAGTATGACACGTGTCTGGTTAAATCATACACGTGTCTAGTTAAGTATGACACGTGTACTGTGACGTTTATATTCTCCCTCGAGTAACGTTTACTTCCTACTAGGGTTGATTTTACACCAATAACTTGGTAATTTTCACCAACAGGCGAGTCCGTCATCTCGACCAAGCCAATGTTACCAATCAGCCGACGAATTATCTCCAACTCCATCGAACAAAAGCCGCCGCACGAGTTGCTCGTTCTTGCACCCGAATCACGCTCGATTAATACGTACGCTCGTGCCCCACGAGCAAGTCACCGTCGAGGAGCAAATTGACCCCGGTGGCAACGCTGGTTCGCAATCATCGTCGACGGCCTCATCAATGACGAGTATAGCCGGCGGTATACCTCAACTAGGCGCTAGACACTCGGACCCTTGGGATAGACGCAGGAGCAGCGTTATGACCAGGTATTCGCTGTTTGACGCCTTGGATCTCGAGTACGCGTTGCTAAGGGCGGCGACGAGGAGTAGTATCGGGCAAAGTAGCCTGTCGCAGTCCATACACAAGCTCACCTTCACCCAAAGCTTAGCGTTTCCGGCGCTCGCCAAAGGACTGGCGGGTAAACGAAGACCTTCTCATGTGCGATCTTCCAGTCGAACCGATACCGCGGAGTCTGGCTTGAATGCTTTGGCCAAGATAATCACCGTCATTGTGCTCTTCATCGTTAGCCTTATGGTGTTCGGGGTGGTGTTCAAGTACGTGCGGACGTGAGGTTTGCTCGTGTCCCACGTGGGACACGTTAATTATCCTTCTAATTATACCGATACACTTATCTCTTCCGAGTAAAGACCTGGTTCGCGGTGTTTAACGAAATTCATCGATTACTCGAGCTTTCGTGTGATAGTGAACATTTTTCGTGTTCGCGAGATGGGCGATTTTTAACGATGGAGATTGCAATACTTTTTATTACTTTTTAACCTTATTACTCGGCTACGTCTTCCAAATTAACGGAGCTGCTAGGTAAGTTTTTCACCAAGTTATGCTGAGAAAAGATTCGCGTGCGACGTCTTTGAAAAGTTCATTTCTCTGTGTTCAACTCGTTATAACGAGTCGAAACTTGGTATAATTTTTTTATCGAGTTGATCTTGATTGGCTTAGTACTGGGTGTTTCGAAAGCGCGCATTTTTGGATTTATTACTCGTTCTGTGACGTTTCGAGGATATTCCTTTTGGTCTTTTATTTCTCTTGTATTTTATCTTTAAATGAACGATTAGCTGCTCCATTCTGGTAATTTTTTTGATGTAAATTTTGAAAAATTCGATATTTCGCTTCGGTCAAACAACTATCGAAATGACTAAAATCCACGCTGCACAAAGCTTCGAAAAATTATCGTAAAAACACTTCTACTCAACGTCTCATTAAGTTTAGTCGTTTGGAAAATAACATCGTATATTCGATGAGCTAAATTGCAAAACGATGTTTCAAATAAAAAGCCGTTCAATTGGTGAAAAATCGTCTACCCTAAGTAATAATTATGTTTGCTTCGAGTCGGACATTACATAGGGCTTGAAATCGTGTTCAGCTAGTCGAACCTTTATGTCAATACCGACGTGACATAAACGTGAAAAAATTCATTAATTTATCGAACCAACATCGAGCCTGGATTACGAATTATTAGCAAATTCCTACAAAAGCATTACCATCGAGGTTTGTTTACACGTCCGAGTGTGGTTGAACGAGAATTAGAAAAAAGACGTTTTAAACGTGATCAATCGAGAAATGAATTTTATATAATTTGATTACGTCGCAGAGAAAGTGATTATGTGGTTGTAAAAAGCTTGCGCACGTGTTATGAAATATACGTGCTGCGGTCTTTACCAAAGTACATGTGTAACTATCCCATCTACTCTTTATTTACCTCTGTTGAACGCGCCGAAACAATGTTTATCTCGAGGCTTTTCTATTTTCACGAGCAGAACTTCTTTTACGAACAGCGATTCGAATAGACCTTAAGTTTCGGCGTTGCCGGAAACCGTATTCGTGGCACGTTGCGGATATTTGAGGGTTCGTTTATTGATGCGGTCAAATTTGAGATATCGAGTCGAACGTGCTCTTTTTTTAAGAAGCCATCTCCTTAAAAGCTCTTTCTTGTTAGTGAAAGAACGGCGCAAATTTTAAGTATTTACGCGTACGGAGTAGTAGTTGATCCGAGGAAGTATTAATTATCTTAATTGACGTTTTTTTTGCGTCGGCAAACCAACGCGGCGTCTTTGGGTTCGATTTTTGAAGATAAATTTTCATTATAAAGGTACGATTTTCTAGAGGGTTAAATATTTAATGTAGTTTATGCGAGAATTTAGGTAGTGAGAGGGGGAGCAGGAGAAGAATGAGGCGTAATATTGGATCTTTCGAGAAGTAACGTGGATCAAATGTGGTTCAGGATGATGTCTGAAAGATGAAAGGTCCTTGAATTTTCTTAAATTGATGCTGTGACATTTGTGAGATTATTTTAAGAATTTAGAAATGTAGTTGTGTCAGTTCTGTGAAATAGAAGAGAGAAAAAGTCGTATATTGCACGTGAACGACACGTGTTGTAAATATAATGACACGACTGACACGTGTTTTAGCAGAAAAGCCGTATTTTCCACGTGAACAGCACGTGTTGTAGATATATCAACACGTGTTTCGCATATATTTTGTAAATTACACGTGGCATCTTGCCTTAAAAAAAAGTCACCTTTTTTTTTACCAATGATAATCAAATTTTAAACTATATTATCGTGTTGATTAACTAAAATACAATCTTAACGACACGTGTCGTCGTTTTGTGACACGTGTCATGCATGTTAGAGGGTATACCGCACGAGCAGAAATACGTGTTATTACATGGTCACGTACACTATTCGTTTAAAAATGTGAGAAGCGTGAAATTTTCAAATTACACGTGTTTTGATGACGATAACACGTGTCCCATACTATTTTCACTGTACTATGACACGTACTTAGGTAAGTTAACACGTGTTGTATGCATGTGGAATTATGTTTGTATTTTATTCTTTCTGATAAAGGTTTTTACGAAACTAACACGCGTCATTTTAATGAGGAACATGCGTTTGCAAGCTACTGACACGTGTAGTTTACCTGACGACATGTATTTCGCTTCCAACTGCATGTCATTTACATGTTAAATTCATGAATCACGACTCATGAGTATATTATCGACGATACCCGTTTCTGTGTTTTCATCACGTGTGATTCATTTGGTGACACGTGTATTTCACATGGAAGCAAGTTTCTCCGACGAATATAATTTGTTAATCGTGCATTTTATTGATGACTCGTGCTTCCATAAAACCAACTCGTGTGTTTACTCGTTGATTTGTTGATAATTCATGAAATCGACTCGCGTCACTGGCCTAGTGACACGTGTATTTGCTTAGTAATACACGTGTCTTGCGGATAAATTTTATAAAATGTGTTTTTAATGGTACGTGTTCTCATTAAATCACGTGTAATTTTTCCCGACGACACGTGCAACTTGAATGATAACACGTGTCGTTTTAGGTGACACGTGTGACTTTATAGGTGACACGTGTCACTTTATAGGCGACACGTGTCACTTTATGTTTATTTGGCGACAGAATCTATTTTTCTGGTTTTTCTTCGTCGAGTCGCGTGTTTAAATTTTGAATGTCGTGAATTTTTTCGTTCTTGGCATCCCGAGTTTCACTTTGATTTATCTCCTTCGTGATCGGTTTCACTTCGTCGTGAACTATTTGGACGTTCGAAAATCGAATGTAATCGCATTCTGCGAGAATAAAACGGACAATACGGACGTTGTAATGTGAAATACGCCGACGTCGTTCGGATCGCAATAAACCATAATTCGAAGCCTCGCTGCATACGTCGTTTCGATAAAATGTCGGAAATGAGGAAAAGATGATACGATAATGAAGTTTCGTTTCGCGATCACATTCGCGTACTTATGTCGAGAACTTGGAAGAAGTAAATTGGAATTGGCGAGGTCCCCTGTAGTTCGGTATCGTCTTCGAAGTTACGATAACTTGTTTCGATCGAGCGTTAAAAGTAATTAAATACGCTGAAATGGATTTCGTTGGAATTCGCGATGTTAATACTTTACGTCGATGGGTGCACTTTTCTCTCGGGTAAAAAATTACAATATGTGGGAGGGTTTTAACGGGTTCGTGAAAATTTTTCATTTATTTTGAGTATTTTTTCCTTGAAAACAACCTTTAAAAAGTGATTGCTTAATTAATAAATGATACGTTTACTTGCGAAGGTGTTGGGAATGAGTTATAATGTGAAGAATTATGTTCGTGTAGAGATTGTGGCCACGCCACTTCAATTTTTTGTCCTCTTCGAGCCATTAAAATTCTACGACCTTACGATAGATACACGAAGCTTACGTAACGTATTCAATTTTTAAACGTTGCTTTTTGCGCATTGTCCACGGAGAAAATTAACGACCAGAAGGAATATACTCGAGAGGTACGAATCCTTTTCTCGAAGTGTTGAATTTGGTCGCGGACGAGGAGTAAATAACATTTTCAAGCTTTTGACGGGCTCGTTGCTCGGATCAGGTTTATTATCGAGCTGATTCGTGCGAGTCGAAATAGCAGAATCGAATAGGTATGTCAAACGAGTGATAAATGTTATACGCTTCCTATCTTTTGTCTACGTTCAGTATGTCATTTGACGCTTAATTAAGGAATTCGTTCGGTCAGATGGGCGAAAATTTCTCGCTTGTAGATTTATAACTAGATGTCACCTTCGCGATGGGTTATAAAAAGTATTGCAATCGGAGAGGAATATTTACCGGTAAATTGTACAATCAAATTAGTTATAAGCTGAGCTCACCATAAGGTGTGATATTTGTTGTAAAAATGCTATTTTCTGTGCGTCTTTGTTCACAAGTGTATTTTATTTTTTTTAAGATGTAAAAAAAAATACTCGAGTTGATTTTGCGAGTAACTTTTGTAAATAAGGGTGTTTTGCTGGAGAATGTGTTTGTCGTCGGTGTTTTTCCGTATCCTCTTTTTCCCTCCTTGTGGTTCATTTTTTTTGTCTACGTAGAATATACGCATCATTTTTACGAATTTTATCGATGTAGTATTTTTTACTCGATTTCTAGTTGTGTATTTATGTTTATCTTTTTTTTTTTTTTTTTTTTTTGGAAGATAACGTTTAATTAAAAATTCTCGCCATGTGCGTTCATTTTTTTATAACACAAGGTTTCGGTATAATCAACACCGGTAAATTGGTAGATTTAATGTCAACTTAATTAAACGACGACGAGAAAGTTTAAACGTCGGGATCGCAAAAAATGGCGTTTTTTTTGGTAAAAATTTGGCTAAGGGTAAAAAATAAATATGATTTATTTGTCGAAGCGAGTCGTATACGAATGCGAAGTTTACTAATTGGATTAAAGTTAGGTGGTTTTGTTTGCCATCGGTATACAATGACGGGGTGCGAGGGGGTGGGGGATTGCGACGTTATTATCCCTTTTCACATACGTGCGAAACGGATTTTTTCTCGATATGAAGTGTTATTTGTATGTTGTCGTTTGAAGACGGAAATTTGGTTTATATGATCAGTATTGCACGATGTGTTGTGAAGATTTGGATTTTTGGGAAAATTCGCACTGGTCGAAATTGGAAAGTTGGAGGTGTTGATATCGATAATTTATGCTTAATTCGATTAACGATTTGTCATCCGAGTGAATTAACGACCTGCGATATCGGTCGCTTTTTAAATTCAAGGTACACGGATTTCGATTCATATGGGATATCCGAACTAACCCGGACTCGATGTTTTGTATGTTTCATATTTAACGCGACGCGAAAATTTTAATGAAATAAAATGACTTAGATACTCGAGGGAATTACATTAGCATCGTGGAGCTATTTAGCGACGGTGGTATTTGGAGTTTCAACTGATGAAGGAGGTAATTAGTAAGTTCATTATTTAAGCTATCATTATGTTGTAGATGATGAAGTTCTCGTGTTAGAACCTTTGTGACATTTGTCGAGACGCCTAAGAAGTTGCGATAATTAGCCCGAAGTAATAAGACGCGACGTGCTCAGATGTCAACCGCGGGAAATGTTCCTAAAAATTGCGAAATAACGCGTGACATTGAAGATGGTCTTGAGCAGAGATGTATTTTGGAACAAGTATCTGAGTATCCTTGAAAGTTGATTTCGTGTTTTTTTTTTGTCAATGTTTACATCGTAGAATAGAAGTATTAGAGAACGTGCAGGGTGGAATTTATTGTCTTATTGTGGCCGTCTGTGTGTTTTAAATTAATGGCTTTTGTTTTAATCCTTTAATTTTGCGTAGATTTTACAAATCCGTGGTCACGTGCAGATGTATTGATGTCGTGGTCGCTATGGAATCGTATCGATGGTTTCGTCCTGTGTATACAGAGTGATTAGGTGATTCGAAAATAACCTTGTACCTTGAAAAGCGTTCAATGCAGTATAATTACTTCGAAGTGTGATGGTTGTCGATGGTTTCATCGGAGACGGAAATTTGCCTAAAAAGTAAAAAAAAAATTAACATTTTTTAAATATTTCACAATGTCTCTACTTTGTTTTTTCTTATTTTATAATTAACCAGAGGTTTTTACCCATAAACGAGACTTTCTGTGATATCTCGAAAACTCGTATAGATACGAAAAAAAATTTCCTTTAAAAAATGTACTATTTTCAATTCTCTACAACTTCTATCTGAATATTTTTTACCTCAGGGCAGCCACTGTTCCATAAAAGTCCTTCCATGAAAGGTAATTTTGAGAAAAAAACAGCGATGATGAGATTTTTTCAAATAACTCATAATTACGAGGAGATATGAAAAAAATGTACAGGATAAAAAATATTCCTCTTTTGATTCCCCATAACTTTTGTTTCAAAAATTTTTCTCTCAAGTCAAGCCGTGACCCATAAGAGATCACAATGTTAGCCATTTTCCTTCTTTTCCGCCATTTTTTTTTTTGAATTTTGCCTACACTGACTCATAATCTTAAGGTTTGCTTCGTCCATCTCATTTAAAAAAATAATTACTTGATAAAAATAATAAAACGAGTTTCGGACATCAATCACGAAAAAATATAGAAAAATTCACAAATAAACTTTTTATTATCGAGTATTTTACAATTCGCGTACAAAATAGCCAGTTTCTAAGGAAACAAACATACTATTTAAATCATTTAAAACGCGTAATACATGTTTCATTTGGGAGGAAAAAAACAAAAAAATAGTTACTAAATTCGTATACGAATTCTTTAATTTTGTTTCATACAAAAAAGAAATTCAAATTGCATTTTAGTATAATTTACGTCAAAGGAAACATTTTTTTTTCTTCAAAATTATCAGAACACAGAAACCATGCGCTACATAAAACAATGATTGTAACAAAGTTACGTAAAAGTATCACAAATAAATAATTTTACAACTACGATAAAAGTTTTCAACACTAAACTATTCAAAATTTTAATTCATCTATCGCTTTTTTTTTTCAAAATGGTAACGTAAAAAAAATTCTTATTAGAATAAACAGATAATGCAATAGACGAAGGTAAGGAGAAGAGGAAACAAAAAAGGTACATAGAAGGATTTAAAATACTGTAAGAAATCAAGAATGTATAAGTATTGGTAATATAAATCACAACAAAAAAATCTTAATTGTATTATGACATTGTACAAAACAAAAAATACATCTAAAACAAATTACAAAGAATGTTTCAGTTCTTAAAATTAATACGTTTGATCAACAGCCCATTCAAAATTTGTGACATCTGAGGATTCATGTTCATTTTTTTTATCTAAAAAAAAAAAGGTCAAGATATTGTATCTTACTTAATGTATAATTTATAATTACGTCTTTGTTGTTAAACGGATTTTTTATTTTTACAAATATCGAGTAAAATGCAAATAGAAAAAAAATGAACAAAATGTATTTTTAGCCCTCTCGATGTCAATCTTACTTCGTAGTAAGTTTAGCGCTGCGTTTCACAGAGAAAAAAAGACAAAATAAAACCGTCGAGGCTGATTAAAAGAAAATAACACGAATTAAGAGCTTACACACACGCACACTTTAAAAACATCTTGTGGTCATTGAAATTAAAATAAAATGGCGAAAAAAAGTACACGAAATTGGCAAAAAATGACGCAATTAATGTTTCCCTTTTTTTTTCAGTCAACTCGAAACAAAAACGAAAACAAAATTTCAAGTATCGGAAAAATTTGCAATCGTTGAAGTACTTTTCCATTTCATTACAACATCAAATATTTACTCGTTATGGAAAAAATATCCTTTAATTTGATTACGTCGTCTTCTCTGAATCCATATTTTAATGACCATCTTCATATTCGACTCTTTTCGAAGATTCAGTTCGAATTATAAATGACTAAAGTTGATAGAAATGCATAAAATCACAAACATTCGAAGGGTTTATTTATTTTGTTCCTCTTCTTCTTTAGATAACAAAGCGTCTTGTTCGGTGTTACGAGTTTCGTTGTTGTTTTGATCGTCGTCGTCGTCTTCCTCTTCTTCCTCTTTGACGGTTTCCATAAGAGGAGGAGGTATAGGATGCGGGCAGCCTTTGCCGATTAAGTAATACGTCATTAATTGGCCTTTTCCTTTCACAGCCACTAAACCTCGTTGTTCGAATTTGTACCCGAAGTGTTGAAGAATGTTGCAAGTTTCTTCGGTAACCTGAAAAACGAAATCGATTTATGAAGCAACAATTGTTTTAGAGGTTCGAATTTAGGGTATGGAGTCGTTTCGAAGGGGGAAGCCAAGAAATCGATAATAATGTAAATACGAATTCGCGAGAGATACGCGCATAAAGGATTTTTTATGCTCGAGGTTGTTTGAAAATTTTCATTAGGTAATTAAAGATATCGCGTGATGTAATTCTTAAACAATATGTGTACGAATTTATAATACGTTTGATTATTTAGAATTGACGTGTTAACCTGAATGCATCCAGCTTTGCCGGTGCTTTCCATTCGTGATGCTACGTTCACCGAATTACCCCAAATATCGTAGTGAGGTTTGCGTGCTCCGATCACGCCTGCAGTGATTGGTCCGTGATTAATTCCTATTAATGTCAAAGAAGCTTTAATTAATGATCGAATTATTTATGTATGTACATAGGATTGCATAATAAAATGCAACACCGTAGCTATCGTACCCATTTTCAAAACGAAATGGTTGAAACTTTGTTCGTTTATGCTTTGTAATGCTTTTTTCAGCTCTAATGCGAATTCCACCAGAAGTGCTAAATGCGCCCATCTTATTTCAATCGGATCATCCGGCTGGAAAATTTATCGTTTTAGGTGGCGTAATTTTATGGACGATGAAATGCGAAATACACATACCCGAACAATACGAGAAGGATTTAATCCACTGGCTGCCATATACGTCGAACCGATTGTCTTTATTTTTATTATATTATCTTGAAATTGAGGATATTCTAGTAGCTGGAAAAAATTACGTAATAAATGTTACAACGCGTATTTTATTTGCCGTCGGTGTCATTTTCAAAACTAATCACTTACGGCATCGAAATCAGAAATAACTTCGTTTAGAAATCTTAAACATTCTAATCCTTGATTATTTACAGTTTCTTCGGAGTAAAAATCTGCGAAATAAATTCACGTTTAGTGTTGATTGATGAAAAACATTTCAGCAGAAATCAAAAATACCTGAAAAATTAGGCATCGACGCGAATAAAACGCCAACTTCGGCGTAACTTTGGCTGTATAATTCTTCGTGCTGACGTCTGCGACTATCACCCAAAAAATGAGCTGCTACGTGTTTAGGTAAAATATTATAAACAAGGGCTTCGTTACGTCTTCCGATATCTGAAGCTTTTTCACGTTGTTCTTCTACTTCGGTACGCCATAAAAATAAAACCCTCGATGCTTTCTCCATCTGTGTAAAATATACGATTAAAATTGCAATAATTTGTATCTTGTATTTATGAAATTTCTCTTACATGTCGTCCTAAGAAAGCTAACGTGTTGCTGACGCATAGAAGTAAAACGGATAAGTAAATCGTTGCTGGTTTGTGACTGTAAAATACAAAATATCGAATGAATAATGGTACTTTTGAGCGGAAAACTTCATCATAATAAGTCATTTACTCTTGTCCGAATGGCTTCAAGAGGTATTCTTCGCAAATGATGGATTCCCTGATGAGAAACATGTTAACGATACAATGACTAGCGGCGATTATAAGTAAAAGTAGAGCTTTGACTATGTGTGATAAATGTGCGATTAATGTCACAGCGATTAAAATCAAAACGCAGAAATGAGTAAAATATGACGGATAAAAACATAATCTTTCGGGATAATCGTTTGTAAGAGCTGAACAATTTGTGGAATCTGATGTCAAGCGAAAATCTGCGTCGCAATCGAGCTGTAAAAAAAAAAAGAAAAAAGACTCGTGTTTACTTGAAGAAAAGTTTCGTAGCTAAGAATCGTATTGTTAATATAATATTCTTGATAATTTGAAAGCGTAATTAATAAATTTGAATAAAAAAACAAGTAAAAACAGAAATTAATCGAGAAGTATTGTGATTACGTCATAACGTTCCTTAAAAAATCAGTGTATGCTATTTATTTGACTTTTCTTGAAAAGAATTTTTTCCCCATAAATTATTAGGTTGGTAACGCTGTTTATTGTTTACAAGCTACAACTACGCGCCATTTTATCCTGAGCCGGCGAAATTGTTCTTTTATGTTCCAATTGTTCCATTCTTTTTCTTGTTAAATTTAGTTCTTTTCGTGAAATTATAATGTAGTGGTAATTATCATCATATCATGGTTATATTTTATATTTAATGAAGAAACACGTGTGATTAGTGACAGAAGAATTCAATTGGGTAAGATGTGAATGAAGTAACGTATACGTTTTACAAAATAATCGTTCTTAAAGTAACATGAAACACGAGATGAATGCAAACAATGTTTTCGTTACAGTCAGAACAATATCGTTGCGGTAATGATGAAAATTATCGTTTCAAGTTTTCTAGTCATCGGAATTCGATTCTTCGATACATAAGGTTAGTACTACGACATTTTAGTACAACGTATTCGGAAACGAACTTACTAGATCAACGACACTAGCTACGCTCAATAGGAACACCATCGTTAACGCCATCATTCGTCTTATATCTGACGAATTATTGACAATTGTGCTATACCACACTACTAACTCCGGGAAAGTCTGAAATAATATGTGACAAATGCATGATACATATTACTAAATAATACATTCTATATCTGTTACGAAATATACAATTACCCTCGGAAATAATTCCGCTATAGATAGTATCACAAAAAGCACGAGTAAACTGAATCCACTAATGAATGAACCCATGGTCAACAGATTCCTGTCAACATTTTAAATATAAATTGCATCAATATGGTGTATAGTATACATTTTATGAATACCGAAGTACATAAAATGGTATTTTCGCGTGGATACATAATGCTAGTACTAACATGGATGTTTTTTTTTATAATTTCAATTTTTATAAAAAGGTTAATGGCTCACCTCGGTAATACGGTTGCTTGTGCGATTGATGTAAACAATAGTGCTATGGGGCATCCGATGAGTGAAACGCTAGTTAAATTTTCATTATGGTAATTGTATTCTCGTTCTTTTGCGGAATTTTTAAATAATAATGTGAATATTGATGTGTGCTTGCTCAGTTCCCTGTTGAACAAAATTCAAATTGTGAATTTCGAATTTAGTTTTTTGTTGATATCTTATGTTGTCGAGATGGGTTCTTCGTATTTTTCTTTTTATTGAAGTGAAGCTTTCAGTTTCGCTTTTGTAATATAACGCTCGTTATTTTATAAAAATTGTATTCTTTTGTATTTTTTTTCGGTATATGCGACGCTGATGTCTTAATTACGATTCGAGAAACATGATATTTTCTTTTAAACGAAAGACAAAAAGCGGTAGAAGACCGTCTAGTAATTTTATTTATTAAAAAATATTAAAAGCGAAGGTAACACTATAATATAATTCAAATTAAAAATTCGGTGAAAATTTTCACTGTTTTTTCAATGATTTTGGAAATATTTTGTCGTTACTTATTTCGTTTTTTATGCTTTTATAATAATTCATTTTTTAATATATCAGTGTTACCACATATGATTCGTTATATGATTGTAGTTTTTTTTGTTTTTTAATTAATCAGACACGTCGTATATTTTTTATATAATTACAATTAAAATAAGACAAAATTATTACTTGTGGCCATCTCTATTCATCAATTCCTTTTTCAGCCTTAATTTAAAGCCATCCGAATCTTCTCTGGATCTTTTCTTCGGCTGGCATTTAGAATCTTCTAATATATCGTTGTTTACCTGCGCAAATAACCAAAATTATCGTTTCTGCGACATTCGAAAAATGTATCTTTTCGAAAACACATCAACTTACGTTTACTACGGAACTTTCTCGACTATTATCGACGATATTTCCATTTTGTATTTCATCTTGTCCTCCTTTAAACTACAAAACAGAAACCAGGTTAATGACGTAAATTGTATTATTCTCAAATGACGAAAAAAATAACCGATTTGGTAATTCGATTAATACGACGGAATTCGAGAAAATAAATTCATTTGGAAACTCGTCCAAAAGGGAGGTTTCATCTTAATGAAAAATTTTCTTCGATTTTCATGCTAAGCACGTGAAGGAAGCTGCGACGACGGCGGCGGCGGCGACACGCAACGTAATAAATGCCAAAAAGCGCGTAATCCGTTTATAATTGCTTTTTTGTACATGAAACCGTCCTTCGGAGTTAATCTCGCCGAAGAGATATTGTAAATAATTAAAAGGTAAAACGTGGAGTTCATTTTTAAATTTGGTTTGTTTCCTTTGGCGTATTTGGTGGTCTCTTGTAAAAGGGCGTGTGTGCTTTTTCAAAAGGGGAAAATAAGCTCCGAATAGAATAATTATACGAGTAGTGGAAAATTTAAATACGAACTCGATTTTTAAAAGCTAATTGCTCAGTTGGTTGGAAGTCGGTGGCGAATACGAAATGGTACTCGTGGTACTTGTTTTTAAATAAAATTCAATTCATATCGCGGAGCTCGTAATTAATATTCGGGTTTTTTTAGCATTGTCGGTGGCGCGACGGCAATGGAAATAAAGTGGAATTTCGCGTTGTTAAGTGGAGTTATGATGGGGTTTTGCGAGAACTTTAAGACCTTTTTTTCGTTGGTAATTAAGAGAACAGCTTTTTTCGCAGTTTGAAAGATTTTTCGGAATAATTTTTCGCATGTACAACGTTAAAAATGGACTTACGGGTTTTAAGGCTTTAACTATAAAAAATGTTTTTATTCCAGCTAGTCTAAGTGCTTCTTCGCGTTTCTCTCCGAATCCAGGCTCCACTTCGAATTCGTCGTTTAAATAGCTGTACGTTTTCTCTGATATGTGTACTCGGCTGCAAATAGAAATGTTTTAGGGGATTTAAGAGCGCGGGATTGTGTGAATGCGATATTTACCCAGGTAGACCGCTGCTTTCCATTTTATTGGCTAATTCTACGTCTTTGGAATAAACGTCGAATTGCCATTGACGCTGGCCAAGAACTCCGGCTAGTACGGCTCCGGTATGGATACCCACTCTCATGTCTACCGGAGAGTTTGTGGTTTGTTGGACATATCTGTGGATATTTAATTTATTTATATAAACGTAATTAGCTCATAGACTTATGCAACGAATAGCGAATATTTTGATGAAAAATTCATCAACAAATGTTGTTAGATTGTTGAAAAGAAGAAAAAATTCTACAAACTCGAGATTTACAAAAAATTTGAGTTTATGACTTAAATTCGAGGTAATTTTAATGCGAAGTTGCAAAACGTCGAAAAAAGCCGAAAATCAGCGAGAAAAAATGAGCTTTACAACCTTAAAAATGGTCAAAACGTAATTGTTTTTATATCAAAAAATAGGAAATTCAATTTTCTTCAAATTAGAAGAGATGAAAAATTTCCTAAAACTCTCATTTTCGAGTGAAAATTTGAAAACTACAATTTTCTCATGTATTACAGTTCATAGTATCCTGTTTTCAAACATTTCGTTGGCAGCGCGCTCTGTGTATCGTTTCATTGCCAATTGGCATCAGGTATTTGTCTGGGGTTTCCTGTTCACATAGTTTGGGTTATTTGGCACCCTTCCATTGACTATTTTATACCCGAAATGAGAGTGGTTGTTGTTGATTGGTCTAAAGACAGTGAAGGACATCCCCCTTCTTTTTATGTTTACCTCCATCGGTAACCTGGGCTATCTGGTTTAGGATGAATTTACTCCCTTTAGAAACAAGAGCAGTGTTGCCAGGTGTGGGGATTTTTTCTTGTTTGGGTGAACGGTGGGGATTTCAGTGGGGATTTCGAGAAAAGTGGGGATTTTGTACTAAATTCAGCCTTCTTACAACAATTTCAGTCAATTTTTTTGGGAAGGAGGCGACAAAAGTGGGGATTTTTTATACCAAATTTACAAAATTTACAATTTTAACCAAAATTTTTCATTTTTTTAATTTTTAAAATTTTTTTTGGCTTTATGGTTTGCGGTTTTGTACAACACCAAACATTTTTCATCAGGTTATTACATCATTTTATAATTCTTAGCCTTATCGACTTCATAATAATTATCTGAAATCTGATTACGGTATGGTCTGGATGTTATTGAAATATTGAATTATTTGAATTGAATTCGCCTTTCAACATTCGTTCAGCTGTGCTGATTATGATTAATTCATTCAATAAATTATTTTTTCAT
>QBDW01006309.1:0-15494 GCA_003261595.1 Maconellicoccus hirsutus | reverse complement strand
TGGAGTTCATTTTTAAATTTGGTTTGTTTCCTTTGGCGTATTTGGTGGTCTCTTGTAAAAGGGCGTGTGTGCTTTTTCAAAAGGGGAAAATAAGCTCCGAATAGAATAATTATACGAGTAGTGGAAAATTTAAATACGAACTCGATTTTTAAAAGCTAATTGCTCAGTTGGTTGGAAGTCGGTGGCGAATACGAAATGGTACTCGTGGTACTTGTTTTTAAATAAAATTCAATTCATATCGCGGAGCTCGTAATTAATATTCGGGTTTTTTTAGCATTGTCGGTGGCGCGACGGCAATGGAAATAAAGTGGAATTTCGCGTTGTTAAGTGGAGTTATGATGGGGTTTTGCGAGAACTTTAAGACCTTTTTTTCGTTGGTAATTAAGAGAACAGCTTTTTTCGCAGTTTGAAAGATTTTTCGGAATAATTTTTCGCATGTACAACGTTAAAAATGGACTTACGGGTTTTAAGGCTTTAACTATAAAAAATGTTTTTATTCCAGCTAGTCTAAGTGCTTCTTCGCGTTTCTCTCCGAATCCAGGCTCCACTTCGAATTCGTCGTTTAAATAGCTGTACGTTTTCTCTGATATGTGTACTCGGCTGCAAATAGAAATGTTTTAGGGGATTTAAGAGCGCGGGATTGTGTGAATGCGATATTTACCCAGGTAGACCGCTGCTTTCCATTTTATTGGCTAATTCTACGTCTTTGGAATAAACGTCGAATTGCCATTGACGCTGGCCTAGAACTCCGGCTAGTACGGCTCCGGTATGGATACCCACTCTCATGTCTACCGGAGAGTTTGTGGTTTGTTGGACATATCTGTGGATATTTAATTTATTTATATAAACGTAATTAGCTCATAGACTTATTATGCAACGAATAGCGAATATTTTGATGAAAAATTCATCAACAAATGTCGTTAAATTGTTGAAAAGAAGAAAAAATTCTACAAACTCGAGATTTACAAAAAATTTGAGTTTATGACTTAAATTCGAGGTAATTTTAATGCGAAGTTGCAAAACGTTGAAAAAAGCTGAAAATCAGCGAGAAAAAATGAGCTTTACAACCTTAAAAATGGTCAAAACGTAATTGTTTTTATATCAAAAAATAGGAAATTTAATTTTCTTCAAATTAAAAGAGATGAAAAATTTCCTAAAACTCATTTTCGAGTGAAAATTTAAAAACTACAATTTTCTCATGTATTACAGTTCATAGTACCTGTTTTCAAACATTCGTTGGCAGCGCGCTCTGTGTATCGTTTCATTGCCAATTGGCATCAGGTATTTGTCTGGGGTTTCCTGTTCACATAGTTTGGGTTATTTGGCACCCTTCCATTGACTATTTTATACCCGAAATGAGAGTGGTTGTTGTTGATTGGTCTAAAGACAGTGAAGGACATCCCCCTTCTTTTTATGTTTACCTCCATCGGTAACCTGGGCTATCTGGTTTAGGATGAATTTACCCCCTTTAGAAACAAGAGCAGTGTTGCCAGGTGTGGGGATTTTTTCTTGTTTGGGTGAACGGTGGGGATTTCAGTGGGGATTTCGAGAAAAGTGGGGATTTTGTACTAAATTCAGCCTTCTTACAACAATTTCAGTCAATTTTTTTGGGAAGGAGGCGACAAAAGTGGGGATTTTTTATACCAAATTTACAAAATTTACAATTTTAACCAAAATTTTTCATTTTTTTAATTTTTAAAATTTTTTTTGGCTTTATGGTTTGCGGTTTTGTACAACACCAAACATTTTTCATCAGGTTATTACATCATTTTTATAATTCTTAGCCTTATCGACTTCATAATAATTATCTGAAATCTGATTACGGTATGGTCTGGATCTGGATGTTATTGAAATATTGAATTATTTGAATTGAATTCGCCTTTCAACATCGTTCAGCTGTGCTGATTATGATTAATTCATTCAATAAATTATTTTTTCATTGACTTGTACACATTTATTTGATTTATTACGCATTTTTGAAACCTTTTTATGATTGAATGAATATACGTAGGAACAAAAAAAGAGAAAAAAGTCTGTTTAGCTTCCATTGTGGTCAATTTCATAAAAACTTGAGGTGGGGATTTTGTGGGGATTTTTTAGATGGCAAAGTGGGGATTTCTGCCAAAATCACCTGGCAACACTGAACAAGAGGTCTTTTCAATTTGAAAACAAGATGTCACCGAAGAACTAAACAGAAGTTGTGATTTCAAGTTTCTCTCAAAAAGTGAAATTACAGTTTTTCAGACATCTCGGGATCTTGGAGTGTGTAACCTTCCATTTTAAATTAAGACTTGGTACATTTTTTATATAAATTTCTCCCGCTCCACTAGGATATTATAAAAGTTTTTCTTGTACTTGATTTTTTGAATCTTAACGCTTCGAAACTTATTTTTTATCGCGTTTTAAAATGAAATTCGGAGGTTTACCTCGTGTATTTTAAATTCCACAAATGACGTTCGATTCTTGGAGAAAAAAATATAAACGTTTTGAGAACTCCATAAAACCGGAGGAAATTAGCGAAAGTATTAAGGTGAAAAAAAACCTGCTGTAGATGGTAACAAAACAGGTGGGAAAAGTTTTCAAACGAGGGATTCATTCGGTTAACTTTCCAAAACTGCCAGAATACTCGTAATGGCAACGAATAAATAGTGTTTAACTGTTCGTTGAAATAAAACTGTAAATTTACGCCGAGAGTATCGATTTTTCGAGATGCTTCTTGTTGCCAAGTCAAAGTATCGCCTCGAGGTGAATTTCAATGTAATAGATCAAGGACTGAACATCTTAACTGAAAAGTTTCGAGGTACATTTTTGAAAGTATCATGAGATCTTTGCAAATGTCGATTACTCCGGTTGATGAAAATGATACGAGAACTGCGATGATATTACAACTTGATACATACTTAATTGCTTCAACCATTGATAAGCCCATGTGAACGGATAATATAGCGTGATCAGGTCGTTCCCGCGGCGCGCCGCTGATGCAGTAGTAACAATCACCGAGAATTTTTATCCTCAGTTGATGGTATCTCTGCGAAACAAAAAGAATCTCTTGGAATTCTGTACGATTAAAAAGATGTCAAAATTGTACGCATAAAAGGCGACGCGTTCGATAAACGGAAACGGGTTTTAGCGTAAAATTAATTGATCCGACGCGAATAACGCGCTGTGGTCGGAGGATTATCCAAAAAAGGGTTCTTTTATGGTCGAAGGATGGATCGGCGCGAGAGAAGGGCAATTTTCAAAGAACGAGGAAGACGGGAAATGCTTCAAAGGAATGAAAAAAAGATGATCGAATTACTCGTCGGCGAAGTTGGAACGAAAATTCGGAGAAAATTCAACCGTGTCCGTTAGTCTGTTAAGAATAGATAAGCGTATTGAAAAATGGCGTTGAATTTCCGCGTATTTTGTTCGAATTTATTTTTCTTTCGACGCGTAACCGGAGACGAACGGATGGAGATGCGTAGATTCACGCGAATAAACGGAAGCGAACGTGTTCGTTGGATGGAAATCGTCATTTTTGAACGAATGTAGTTTTTGGTATTTTGATGAAGTTTTTTAATTTACTTCGATTCTTGAATTAATAAAGGTTTTGCATGTTGAGAACAGGATATTGACCCTTGGACGTCTAAGAATAACCCAGTGGAGCGATTTCGAAAATGTTCATAAAGTTGAACCAAGTAATTAGGATTGTCGGATTGAGAAAAAAATTGAAATGAGTCGTAATTCAATTGGGAATTGGAGACTATTTCAAGATGATTTTTCAGATTTCCAAAACAGCGTTTGAAAGAACAATAAATTTTTTAGCAAAGTGGATGAGAATTTGGAGTAGCATTTTATCGTATGGAAAAACTAGCTTTGCTATTGGGAACTTCGCCCCCAAACCCCCCTCACATTGCTCTACAATCCACGCTACTTAACACACTTTTCTTCTGTTCATGGTTGTAACTCTCAATCGCAATTGAAGTTACAATAAATAAAATGGCCATCATTTTATAATGTAGATAGATGGGGCACCAGCTGATCTTCGATTTTAATTTCACCTCACGCGGGGTTTTGGGCTGAATGGCACAAAATTCGGCATGTGTAGTTGGGGAGAGTGTATCGGGAAGGTAGTTTGATCAAATTTGTTCAAAAACAATTTTTTCAATATTCTAAATTTTTTTCGAAAATTTATCCTACGTTTTCAAAAAGTTTGCTCCTTTTTACCTTCTGATAGGCAAATCTTCGTACACTTGTGTAATTAGAGTTGCTAGAATTATAATTTCTGATGCAGTTGCCCCTTCGGCTCGCAGATTCGGCAACTGTATTTACGTATTGTGTAGTTTGGGTCGCAGCCTTGCAAAACAAAGGCAATATTGTTTTTCTTCAATCAATCATTTTTCAAAAATGAGGAAAAAAATTCGAAGACGCTTACGGAAAATTTTGGGAAATTCAACGAATAATAATCAACACTTACCGAAAAAGTTGAAGTATTCATGCGTGAGTTTTCAGGAAATGATGAAAAAATGAAAGCCGAAAAGTCGTATAATATTTCTCAGGAGCATTGTTCATTGGTATTTTTCATTTTATTCGTAGCATCGACGAAGCGATGGGAATAAAGGTGAAGCTCTTAAAACTTTTGTATTCTCGTTTCCTTTTATCTTTTTGTATTTCCCTTCTTTTTTTGCGCGCGCGATACGAAAATTTAGCTGCGTTGAAGATACTGAGTTACGAGTGAAATAGGAAGCTGCGTGGATCGGAATCAACGTCGTCGGATTTTCTCCCGGGTTTTCTGTTCGAGGAGGCGAGTTAGGTGTAAATGGCTCGATATGTTATTGTAATTTATTGAGATGTCTCGTATTGGAAGGATGGTTCGGTCTCGGTTCGCGTATTTGGGTGAAATAGCGTAACGAATAAATCAAACGGAATTTTTTCTCTTGGAATTTGTTCGTATACGGTGAAAGATATCGATAAGATAAACTTGACCTTTGGTGCGAATGTTTTGAAATATTGGGTGAGTCTGCGTTGTAAAAGATGAATGGTTCTGGGGTTCGATTTTCGTCTCGCATAAAGAAACCGTAGAATTGAGATGTGAGAATTTAGTGGTTGTTGAAGAGGCGTGTACAGGGTGTAAATGAGTTTTTCATGCGAGAGTAATTTATTCGGTATTTTTATAAATAGCTGTCGTGTTTTCTGCGACGTACTAATTTTACGCTTTTTTTTTTGATCTTTTCAAACAAAGGAATTGAAAATCACTTTTACGCGTTGTGTTATTAAATGGATGAAGGAAAGAATTCAAGTACGTGTACTTGTTCGTAGAATTTTTCAAGTATGCTTTTTCATAGTGTAAGGCTCCCTTTGGTAAAATCAATAGGCATCGATGTAAAACAAGCTGTGTAATTTTATTCCAAAGGAATAATATTTTTTTCAATCACCTTGTATGGCAAGAGTATTTTAATACTTGATGCAGTTAATTGTATCGTCGGATGAAAAAAAAAGCCAGTTGATATAGCGGATGAGAATTTCAAAAAGGATGCAAAGTACGACATGAAAGCTGTGGAAAATGGTAAAAATAAAATACAACGGACAGGTGAACGCATTTAATTTATTATACGACAGATGAGGACGCGATGCTGGAAAAATACACTGAATTTTTATCGTTTTCGACGCGGTGGATTGCCGAAGAGACGAGCACGCGAAGGAAAACAAATACGTTCGAGTGAAACTTTTTCAATTACGATGTTTTATTTTACTTTTAAATTACGCCATTTTTTCTACCGTCGTTAATTTTTTTTTAATACAAGGAACTCGGTGCTTTTTCACGAGCGTGGAAAAAATCGACGCGTTAGCAATTTAAACGTATTTTTTTAGGTATTTTTACTACGACGATTTATTTTTGGTATTTACTTACTTCGGATAGTCTGTCAAATCTGGCGAATAATTCGTTGAGTATTTTCACCAACTCGGAGGCCGAATATGTCGAAGATATTGCGGTGAAACCGACGATATCGGCGTACAATATGCTGAAAAAAAAGAGAAAACTTATAAAAAACGAGAAAAGTCGGGCTTTTGAATGTCGAAAAGACATAAAAGAAAAGCTTCGCAGTAAACGATTTATTTTGAAGATTCAGCTAAAAATATGCTCGGTCGATGAAAGGACCCAAACAGTAGGAAAACGTCGGTAATGTGAAATTTGCGCTTTTTTTTTATCAACCAGGCGTTCCGATTCGAAAAGTTCGAAGTGAATCTGAACGACGAATCGTTTTATTGAGGCGAGTCTGCTCGAAGGAAATGTTACAACGTTTCCTTATTTCTGATGGAAATATTTCAATGTAACAAGCTCGACTGGAATGTTTGTGTGACCGGAACACCAAGCGGATGGATAATTTGTGAAATCTGCGGCATTCGAGTGCCAAGTGATGATCTTAGGGATGCGTCAAAAGAAACGAAGTGCTTTTGAAGATGTCAAGATTACGCTCTGTGAGTTTCTCATTTTTTCAGAATGCTCGGAAGGCGTTTATTATGCAGTCAAATTTCTCAAATTTGTGGTGGCTCTTTGAATGTAGTTTTGGAAGCTGCGTACTACATCCTGGTGTCAATTATGCTTATTATAGTGAGATACCAATTGGCAAAGGAACGATGTATAGGGCACGCTGCAACGAAATGTTGAAAACAAGATGCTATGAATTGTAATACATGAGAAAATTGTAGTTTTTAAATTTTTACTCGAAAACGAGAGTGTTTTAGGAAATTTTTCATCTTTTATAATTTGAAGAAAATTAAATTTCTCGAAGCAAAATGCAAAGTTGCGAAACATTGAAAAAATCTGAAAATCAGTAAGAAGAAAATGAGCTTTACAAGCGTAAAAATGGTCAAAATGTAATTGTTTTTATATCAAAAAATAGGAAATTTACTTCCTTCAGGCGCTTTGAATTTCATTGCCAATTATGGATCAAACTCACCCGACGTGTGCTCATTTTAATACATCATCAACTCTAAATCACATTGTTCGCAAGATAAATCTCTTCTTTAAGCCGAAAAATAGCCCAACAATATGGGAACGAATGCGATACGCATTTTATATTTGAAAACACGTACTCGACGGAGATGAAAATCAAGATAACGAAGCGTTTTGAAGTCGTGAGGTTAATCGAAAAACGAGCAAAGCCAATCCGGATGAGTTGCACTTTGAAAAGGTACCTCGACGAAGGTTTGGCTCGTATCCAGCCGGAGACAGCGGGTAGGCGATTATACGAATTAAAAGCTTAAGTACGTACTCGATGCTGGTCACTGCACAGGACACCGGGATCGTGTCTCGAATAGATTCTCGGGTTTAGACGCGCGTATGCTCGGATGGCGATAAATTAATAGCCGAGATGGTGAAACTGCTCGAAGAACGGTAATTCCGCGCTGTTTGGAATCTTTTTAGATACTTGTCGCGGCCAAGTCTTATTAAATGTCTCGTTGGAATTTCGTTGGTAATGAGGTCAAGTTCTGGTAACTCGATAAAGTTCGCTCGACGTGAAAATGGAAAATTTAGGTTTTTGGTGCTTTTTTGCGGGTTTCGTGGGATTTTCGTTCGGTGGTTTGACGCGTTCGTTGTGATGTTTTTTAATAAGGTAGTTTTTCCAGTGAATGAGTAGGTAGGTGTTTGGAAAGGGTGCGTTAGGCGATGGATTCCAAGGGGTGGTAAATTATTATACAAATATTAGAATTTTGTTACGAACTTGTCAAAGTTCACGTTTGAATATAAAATCAGTTTTTGGAGAAAGCGGAAAAGCCAGAGCCCAAAAATGGTAGCGTCGGCAGATGTAATAGAATATTGCATGTATTTTTTCAGGGAGGAGGGGGAAGGAGAGAATTTTCTCAATGGTATTTAAATTGCGCTATCATAATTTTAAGCTGAAATTTTTGTCAAATAGCCAAAAACCTTATGACGAGGAGTGTTGAACTCTTTATTGGATCGTTGAAGTGGTATTTGAATATGGATGAATTCGGTTTATTAATTTGCCGATTTTTAATTGTATAATTATTCGAATTTGAAAAAATAAAACTGTCATAACATCATCATTGCACAAAATAGAGAAAAAAAAACGAAAATTTCAAATTAAACGAAAACTTAATGAACGACGTGAATAAAAAATAAAAATATGACTTGATATTTAGAAGAAGAATTTATTAGAAAAATTTGTTAGTTCGTGTAGCGATAATAAGCCTCATTTTTTCATCTAAATTACCTTTTTGTAATCTCGGTATTTTAAAATAAACGAGCAAAATATAAGTTGGTGATTTCCGGCTGGAAATTTCAACCGTAATTGTTCGTTTAATAAAGAATGATTTTTCAAAGGTGATTTCGCTGAAAAGGACGAGAATATGTGGAAAAATCTGGAGCAACGAATAGTTTTCGTTACTCGTACGTATAATTTTTGTTTACCCGAGTTAACAAAATTTCCTCATTTCATGTGCATAATAAGCGGGCATGACTCATGAACGTTGCGGGGAGGGGAGGGAGATTGAGACGGCGTACAATCTTTTAGAAAAATTCAACAGGAGAGGAGGAGGGTGTAAAATTTGTATGTCGTTATGAAAGGAAGAAAGAATTTCATGATGATGGAGGTATTTCAAAAAACGTCAATAAAACTAAAAAAAGTTGCAACTTGCAAAATTAAAAAATTTTTTAATTTGAATAATGGAAAAGGGAAAAATTTCTCGTGCAAATCAAAGGTAAAAATTTTTATATTTATTAAAAAATTGTGCAATTTTTATAGCGTTGTGGGTGCTTTATGCGTGGTTTGCGTTCGTGTTTTTTTTTCGATCGTCACGAAAGCAAACTTGAATGAACTTTCGACTGTTTATCAAATCGTCCTTCTTCGTATCCTTTTGTAATATTTATTAGTTGAAAAGTCATGAATTTTAAAGGGTCATAAAATACAAAATATGGGTTTTCAATTCAATTTGCGCAAGTATTCACTCGAATGTGGAAATCCAGCGAACACCGAAAATGTATCATGAACGCCGAGTATCATTAACGACGGGAACACGAATGTGTCATGAAATTCTATCTTAGGAATGAAAATAATGGGACACCGTGTAGTAGTAGTGGTTGAATAGTATCACGAGAGTTGATGAGCGTGGTTTGTGCGTTGACTGAGGGGTGAATCCGTTCAACGCAGCGTAACATGTCATGCCTATTATATTTTCATGACACTTGTGTCCTTGACTTTAGTAGTAGTAGTTGAATAGTGTCACGAGAGCGGGTGGGCGTGGTCTTCGCGTTGAATGAGGGGTGAATCCAATTAACGCAACGTATCATGTCACGAGTATTATATTTTCATGACACGTGTATCCTTGATCTTGGTAGTAGTGGTTGAATAGTGTCACGAGAGTTGATGAGAGTAGTTTGTGCGTTGATTGAGGGGTGAATTTTTATTTATTGAAATGATCTATCTTGATCTTTTTCAATTTATATTTATTTATTTATTTTTTATTTACAAAATTCCTCTTTCGGTTTGATGCATTGCATCTGGGCTTTATCCCTTTCAAAATTCTTTCTTCGTGTTTTTCGGTTTATTTTTCTTTATATATATATTTTTTTAACTTTTGGTGATGGAATTACTTTAAAGTTGCTCTCCTTAGCTTCCTACTAATTTAAATCTGTCGTCCTCGTGTTCCTTGAAAAATTCCTACCCTTTTCCCTGGACTGATGCCACAACGTCATTTATGATCGTATGATTTTCTTCGTACATGATTTTGATATTCATGATACATCATCATGAGCTTAGTAATTTTGGGGAAAATATGAAAAACAATAAGAAAAAAATTTTGTCTTTGATGAAAATTTATAAAAATAAGTTTCTTCGTAACTGGCGTAATTTTAAAGATTTTATACAGACGATCGTTGCTCATTCGTAAATTTTTTCGAACTTCGATGAGAAAAAAAAAACCTAAAAAAAAATCAAGGTAATATATAATAAAAAGGAACGCCAAACAAAACACGTAATAGGTATTAAAGGGATTTAACGATTTTTTTTTAATAATTAAAAAAAACTAAAAATTGAAAAACTTCGAAACTCGACAAAGAGCGCCTTTATAAAAGCGTGTTTCTGGAGCTTTTAAACTTTCAAACACTTTTCTTTCAAGGCGTTCTGATAAATCGAGCGAGGCTGGTGTTCGGTGTTAATTGAAAGTTTTTTTTCTCTTTTTTAAATCCGTTCTCCGTATAGCATCCGATATCAAAAGTATAATATTTCCGAGCTTTCGGGATAATTTAATTTTAAAAACTAAACGAAGCGATTTCGCGAGTCGAATACGTCAGCTATGTGACGAATCGATTGCGAAAAGTTGCGCTTCGTCGGTTCGCGGAAACGATTCTGCGACATGAGAAAACAACCCTGTGCGAGATATAAACGGCAACTTTATTTAGATTCGAATTAAAGTCGACGTTAATGTGACGACCTCGTAGAGAGCGTGTAATATGTCGCGAACGTGCGACGGCGGCGAAAAATGTTACAATGGGAACTTTTATCAACTTGTAATTCGGTCTCGGTCTTGTGAAAATCAATTTGTTATTTCGAGTATCTATTCGTGAAGAGGGATGAAAAAATAGATGCAATGTGTGATAGAAGTATTCATACGTGTTGGAAATGGGTAAATGTGATGGAAACGCGATTAGCTCAAGGTTTGCGGGGCGTAAAAACATTTTAGCGGATTTGAAGCCCTCTTTGGAAAAGTTCTCTTGAGCTCGGTCGAAGAAGTTGAATGATGGGTGGAAAAAATTTGAATAAAAGGTCTAGCCCATTATGTGAAATTCTTTCCGCCTCTTTGTGGTCTTGAAAATAACAAGTATTCGTTATTTTTGCAGAATGCTATCGAAGTTACGAATGGAAAATTCGGCTCTATTTTCATATCATAACGATAATCACGTATTATACGATACATATAAATGGTTTCAGGGTGTAAGTGTGTGCGTGTATGAGTATCCATGTTGAAAGTTCAACACGTGCCTATAGAAATAGTTGATTTTTATACATGCACTCGTCGCGTCAAGCTCGTATTAATTGGATTGTTTCACGTTTCGTTAAGTATTACACGATAATTGAGAGAAACGAATAATCGAGCTATATATAGAAAGCTTAAAGTGGATACGAAGCCTGGTTTTTTTCTCTCTCTTTCTCGTCTCATTCATCGGAATGGAAAAAAAAAAGAAACAGGAAAAAAAGTTCCGTATACCGAGCTTTTCAAACTTACCTAACGTTTTCGTGCCTACTCATGTATATCTTTTTGAATTGCGTGTCTAAAGCTGAACCCAAGTCTTGTCTCATTTTTACAGCAACATGTCCCGGTAATACGGATAACAGTAGTCGTTCCTGTAAAAAGGAAAAAAATACGTTCGTTAAATACTATTCAATGTATATAACCTATACAAAGTGAAAGTAGGTATTTCGAAGGATGTGTAATTATTCGCGAAACGAAATTGAAAATTCGACTCCGTATGACGTCGAAGAGATTTATATTTTTGGATAAAGAGGCTCGTCGAAGAGTTTGCTTCGGTGTAGTTCAGTCGAGAATTTCGACATAGGTTTTTTTCTCGCGTTCATATCTCGAAGTACTCAAACTAAGTTTAAAGTATCATTAACGAAGGCATCTTGTTGAAGTCATGAAACAGTGACGTTCGATGCGAAAGTAACGGCTAATTCGATGTGTCGTTGCATGTCAGTCGAGATGCTGTGACACGTGTCACCGGTATCGTGGATTTTTTGAGTGTGTTTTTAACGGGATGGGGACTATTTTCGGAGGAGGTCGGATGAGGAAAATTAGAGGAATTTTAACGTCGAAATGGGAATGGAGGGGGGAGGGGGTGTTGTGATATTGACACTGAAATTTGAGTGGCATGGAGTTAATTTCTTTTTCGAGGGTATGCAGAGTTCTTATGATTGATTCTTATGCCTAAAATTAAGAAGTATCGAGGTGTGAATTGGTTTTAAAGAAACTACATGAAATTCAAGAGTTCATAGGAAATTTGATTATAAATATTTAATGTTATTTTTGTAACAGATAGTTGATAAATATTTCAATCAATCAAGTTATTATGAATTTCTTCATTAATCCACTTTTTCCTCTCTTCAAATCCGTATTATGAATCTTTGCTCGTTTGTTCATCAAAAAAGCCGCCATTTTGTACGAATCAACTTTATTTTTAGCCGTTTTTTAAAAATAAAAACCAAGGTTATCAAGTTATATCAGTTGGTAGGAGTTGGAGGAGACCATACTTGAAGTTTGTTTTGGGACCTCAGCAGTCCATTTTGACCATTTTTATCAATGTCAGTAAATTTATATAATATATAATTTGTTTTTGGAGTTTTACTCGGGTCGGTTTCTACAAAAAAAGTTCAAATTCGAGTAATAGGGTTCTTTTGACGAGTCCACTTGGTGATCAGAGTGGGGATGACCTTGGATCAAAATTAGGATAAGTCACTTTTTTCAAAGGGGTGGGGGGGAGGTGTGAAAAAAGCAAAAACGGCTAAAACATATACCAATCGATAGAGCATTGAAATATGTACAACATACTGAAAAATCAGCGTTCTAAGTCATTTAGGAGGGGAGAATCTCCATAATTTGACCTTGAAAAATGTTGTGTCATGGCTGCAGCTCCCCCCTCCCCATTAACATAGGAGTTGTTGCTTCGGAATGTCCCAATAGTGCGTTTTGGGAGTGCTGATCTTTCCCCTTCCCTTTTTTTAGCGCAAAAACACGATTTTTAGGTCTTTTGTAGCAGTTTTCAATTTTGTGTCACGGCTGCATCGCCCCCCCTCCACCAAATTAACCTAGGAGTTCGTGCTTCGGTAAGTACATGTAATGGGTGCTCTTATAGAGTCTTTTGAGGGTAGCGACCTTCCCTTTTCAGCCTCGAAAACATGGTTTTTTGTTTCTTTTTTAGCGGTTTTCAATCTTACCTTATGCAGAACAGTCGAAAAAATGGTTCTTTGAGGGGGTATTGTAGTACCGCGTTCATGAAAAACACGGCTTGAAAAGCTTCGCAGCAGATTTTTTTTATTTCCATTATAATATGTTTCCTAAAACTCCCTCTTCAAAAGAAAACGAGCGCCATTAAATTGCCATGGGGGTGAGTTTCCTTCTATGTGAGCCCCCCATCTACAAATGTTGCCGCTGTTACTAAAATCAAAATATTTACTTCGCATGAACTGGAAAACACCAAAATTGTTATTTTCTGGGAAGTCCGCGGAAGCCGATACAAAGTGGTTATAACAGTCTCGAATGATACGCTATGTGTAATTTCCTTCAGCCACACAAATACACGCCGCACCACAACTTAATTTACAATCACCCATCCACATCGAATCCACTCGCAAAGGAACTCGCTCCGAAACTCCGCAATTCACGAAACTTTTTTTCCATTTCCAAACGACTAGAAATATCAAAGCTTACGAACTTTGACACGCTTATCGTTTCGAGTTCCCTTCGTGTAGTAATTCATATGCGCGGAGATGGCACCGCGTTTCATGAAACTTTCATCCAATAACCGAACTTCCATCGGAGCTGTATTCATTTGAAGTTCAAACAACATCCCCGTATCGCGCTCGGTTCATTTTTAATAAAATTTCCCAAAGGCGTATCCCTTAATAAAGCACATTACACGTTAATACATACAAGACTTCCAACAACTTTACCCACATGTCGGTTATTTTTCCTCGACGCTTATCCAATCGTCTAGAACGGTGCTGTCGCCTATGCGACAAGTTCTCCGTTGTCGTGTGAAATCACACAGCGATGTTTACTCGTATCAATAAACTCGATTTAGCTTTTTAGGTCGTAAAAAGCGGTCCTCTATATTCGGTGTTTTAAAACCGCCAACTAAATACACCTACGTAAAGGCTCGGGACGTATTTTTACAGCATTTTTTAATCGTCTCTCTATTATACATATCGATTACGTTGAATTGCGCCGTGGCGCGTGCAAGTGTAATAAATTTTTACGCTTTTACTAATTGCGAACGCGTTGTTTAGGTATAATAAAGGCTCGTAATATAGCACCATCGAGTAACCATCGCGCTAACCGGACTAATTTAGCGTTTTCCATCGTGTATTTTATCGCTTGTGCTCTAAAACCAAGTCGTACTTTCGTCTGCGAATAGAACAAACCTTGAAAAAAAAAATGAATAAATACCCATGAAAAATCCTTCTTTTAAGTCGCGTAAGAGAAGCAGAAAAAAAGCCATTAATTATCTAAATTGAAAGCGTACGTACCACGTAACGTAGTACATTACATTATTGTTCGATATATACGAAGAAAATTCATGCGCTTTCGACGCACGCCCGCTAAAACAATACCACCCCTGTGAAGCAACCGTCTAAATAAAGCCTCAATGCCAAACCTCAATGATAGCCGAAATTTAAGCCAAAATTATACCCTTTTTCGCCAACAACCAAACCGCAATCTAACCTCGTATCTTCGCCCAAGTTCCCATCGAGAGATCCGTTTCTTCGAGAGTAGAAGCAGCACTTCCCGGCGTTTCCGCAGGAAGTTCGTTATTGAGCGGCGAGATCGGGGATTTTTCGATGCGGAAACCAAAATGAGGAATTTTGTCGATTGCTAATTTTTACTAATTTGTATTGAAAGCGTGATGATAAGATGTTATTTTGATGGTAGAATGGAGTAGTATCTCGATTCAAGTCAAATGCGTCGAGCAAGAAACCATTTTCGTGCGATTTACAAAATTATCCCTCATAAGGGGGGCCTTTTGTGGTTCAGGGCGAGCCCTACTAGATGAAAATTGCGAATTTTAAGGTTGCGGGGCATCAGAAGAGGATCTTTGTTGTATATTTTTTCACATCTCTGTGTAGTTTTGAATTATGCGAGCAAATCTTGTTTCTATTGTTTTCACCTAGAAAACATTCCTCATGGGAGAGAGTTTTGTGGACAGGAGCTTAACCTGAGGTGAGAAAATTGACAATAATGTCATTACAAAAATTTTCCAAATTGGCAAAAAAAAATTCTCTTTGTGATAACGATGCACACGTCACTTATAACTGTGACACGTCACCATATCAATGACTTGACATCGTACTACGCAATTAGACATGCCATCACGACATGCTACCATCAATGATCACATGTCACTGATTACCATGACGCGTCACCACGACAATGACGTGTCACGTATGACATGTTATGATGAAATGAGAAAATTATATCATTACACGTTTTAAGAGCGACAAAATTACCATTTGACATGTCATCACATGACATCATAACGCCTATTATTATGACATGTGCTCATGCATGCCATCATGATGACACCATAACGTGACATGACGAGTCTCCATGACCTGTCATCATAACATGATCATCACACATTACCACAAAAATGACATGTCATCATGGCATAATTACATGTCACTTATCACCATGACAATGACTTATTCTCATCACGTCATGTTATCATAAAATGATCATATGATATTTTATCACATGTCATCATAACGCTTATCATTATG
>QBDW01006307.1:0-25651 GCA_003261595.1 Maconellicoccus hirsutus | reverse complement strand
GTCCCCATTTTGGGGGTTTGAAGGTTCTACATCAAGTTTTCAGGTTTTGCCATTTTCTGTGGTTTGTTCTACTCGTTGGAGGATGTCTCGCTGCCCCGTCTACCTACAAAAAATTTTTTGGGATGAAAATTTTTGTTTTTTTATGCTCTACAACTTTTACTTGGAGAATTTTTTTGTAATTTCTTTCCTAAAAAAGTTAGGTATCGCGAAATATAAGCTTCTTTGAAGGGGGTCCCAACCCCATAAAATGATCAATTTTCAACGGCGGTCATTTTTTCTTGTTTTGAGCATCATTTTGAAGCAATGTAGAACGTGACAACTTTTCCACCTTCAATTTAGCCAATTTTAGGCAATTGAGTTTTTTTGAAATTGAAAAAAGTACGTTTTTTCCCCCTGGCTCCAGCTCCTTTGCATGACCTCCCGCAAAAAAAAACTTTGATGCGTATATTTATTTTTTTATTCTCTACAACTTTTGTAGAGACATTTTTTCCAAATTTTCACAACTAAACAAGTTATTGCGAAAGAACCAAAAAGTGGACCCGTTAACCCCCCAAAAAGGGGACAAGGTATCAACCGATCGATGGGAAGATCCGGAATATTAAAGTACATGTTATATAGCACCTATGTTCCGAACTTCCCCTTCTGTGGAATTAATTTTGGTTTTTGATCTAAAATGACTGTACTATAATGAAAAAAATATTGGAAAAAACGAACATCACATCGTTCACCAGATAATTCGAATGCAACAGTAAACAATATTAAGAAGAAAATTATAAAAAAATAAGAAATTTAGGAGAAAACGAACAACCATAAATCTAGCTTTAACTCATCACATGGTTCACCAGATAATTCTAACGCAGCTTCAAAAACCTCCAACAAATCTTCATCGTCTTCCTTATTCTTATCATCACATTTCTGTATAATATTTTAGAGTTATGACCATTTACCATAATGTACATAATTATTATTACCAATTAAGATGCCGATGGTACGATCCAAGTACAAAATTGCTGCATCCAATTGTCACAGGTTGAAGCGTTGGACTTGGATCATTCATCATTCACACGGTGTGAAAACGAATAGTGATAAAATTTTAGCCAGTCGGCTAATTTCATATTGTTCATTAGGTAACAGTGGAATTTGATTCCACAGAAAAACTTATGAATGATGCAAAATTTGCAAAAGTTTTAAAATAAATCGAAATATATTACGAGGAAAAATTTAAAAATCATGAAAAAAGCTCAAACAGCCCAAATTGGGATCAGTAAAAAACTCAACTAGCCCAATTTGGGATAAATCGCCCAATCTGGCAGCACTGTGGTTTGATAAAATCTACGGTAACATAAACATAGCAGGGTTGCCATATACCACAAAAATTAAAAAAAAATTAAAATAAAAAAATGAAAAAATTGCCTTTTTTTAAAATTAACAATTTTGTAGTGTGTGTGTGTGGGGGGGGGGGAGGAGAGAATCAATTTCCCCATATTTAGCTTTTCAACATCAAAACGCGCTATTTAGACCAATTTCACATCAAATCCGTTAATCTTTAGATTTTCGAGTACAAACCGATTTTTTTTTCGATTGTTGCTTGAAAATGCTGAAATTCCTCAAGATTCGCATTCAACCCAAAAGACGCGAAAAATTTACAAATAACCTCCACCCCCGTTCGTCTCGTTATCTCCGAAGAAAGCTCTTTTCACGCATAATCCCCCTTCGTCATTTAAATTACGCGCATTCGTACGTCAACTTGGCGTTGAAAAATCACACGTATCATCGAATTCGAACTCGATGCGTAAAACTTGATGTAATTACCACGTACATTCTCTAACCCTCGTACGCGCACAGCATTCTCGCCGAAATCATTACGAATTCAGCCGCAATCCTTCAAACGCGATCGCATCAACTATTGAAGTATTCATCTATGGACATGAAACGCTAACGTGACGAGTGGCCCATATTAAAATGATTTATTAAGACGTCGTTAATGAGAGAACTACTCAACGGACTCGGTAACATTGTACACAAACGGCATTCGTAAAAGAAATGAATAATTTATCGTATCCATTTCGTGTACATTACGCGTATAAGCCTTTAAGGTATTTTTTGGACCGATGTATATAGCACGATACGAAAGGCAGGATGGGGAGGACGTGGGTAGAAAAAGCAGGTGTTATGGCGAGATCATAGACGAGGAAAAGTTTACTTCCAATTTTCACCACGTATTCCCTCACCTATTAAAGTTTCATCAGGCCTTTTCTAACGTCAATATTTCTTTTTCAACGCGAACAGCGCCAGCGTTAAACACGTACATTTCTAGTGTACAAGTTGAACGCGCTATATCGCGATTTATCGTTAATTATAAACACCGCGTTGAAATAATCGTCTGTGTACAAAGCGCTTTATACGTAGCCAAACGGAGCTTAAATGTATAATACGATTATACCTCTATATCATCGTAAACGCGTGAAAACTGGTCAACCACAAATTGAGATGAAAATTAACAACGTAAATACGTTAAAATGGAATATCTAAACGAGAGCATTGGTATTCCCAGTGAATTGTACTTCTATGTATTGTTGGAAAAATCTCGTGTGTAAGTTGTGCACCCAACTTGACCCTAAAATATATACGAGTATAAAGTTACCTGAGAAAACTTCAACGAAATGAGTACAAAAGGAGTCAAAACCCCGATGAACCTTTTTTGGGTTCAATTTTTTCATATCATGAACCGATGAACCTTATCAAAAATATAAAAGAAATTGGAAAATTTCAACTCGTCCCCCTATCGTCATTATATTGATCGCGTGGATAACGGAAATAATGAAATATTCAAGCCGAAATATTATCAGTCAATATTTTCACAACGAAAACGCCACCTGGATGTAATTTTTTACCAATAAATTATTAATATTTTATTTCCCTGATATCGAAATCTCTTCAAGAGGCATTTTATTGCGTCAATAAAAGGGTGTTTTTTTCAACTTATTACACCGAAAACGTACCGAACGTGGATGTTTCCTTATTTTGGTTTTATAATTTATTATATGAATCTTTTATTATACGAATAACACGTGAGAATTCCAAGTCGAAGATAAATTCGATTAGGGAATTATTTTGTCGAGTGTTCGACGTTTCGTGTCATGTTCTTGGGTTTGAGTGCTGAATCAAAGGTGCCCTTAAGGTTTGAAGGTAGTTTTAGATTTTGTAAGGAATACTTGATGATTGAAAATTATCGATTTTTATATCTGTTTTTATGGATTAATACTTTATGGGGTCTTTAAAAAAATTATTTTGAATTTTTGGCAATTTACTTTTATATTTTTGTAATTTCGTGGATTAAAATGTAAACAATTTTTATTTTTATTTTACGATTTTTATTTTTTTATCATTATAAAATTTCACGAGTTTCATTATTTTATATTTTTTGAGTTTTACTTACTTTTCACTTTTTTTATATTTGTTTCAATTTTACATTTCAAGTCTTTACAAATTTTTATTTTTATATTAATTCAATATTTTTGTTTTACTAATTTTTGATTTATACAAGTTGAAAATTTTTTCTATTTCACTATTTCGTAATTTTTACAATTTTTACTTATTTTACTTTCACTTCTTGTGTTTTTTCCACAATTTTTTTTCAAATTTATGTTAGTTTTACAATTTAAGTACTAAAAAATTTTCAGTTTTCTTCAAATTATCAGTCTTTTATAAAATTTTACAATTTTTGTAATTTAATTACTACATGTAATTTTTGTTTTAATTTCATAATTTCAGAAAAATATAGTTTTACAGGGGATTGAAATGTGCGTCACTCACGTGAAAAGGGCATGATCCCCCCCCCCATAGTAACCTTTTACGCCAAAAATATACGTTGTGTTAAAGAACTACAAAGTATGACTTTTATCTAGATGCTATACCACTTAATGTACTCAAGTGTATGAAAAGTTGCCAACTTTTGATATTTCAGGAGCACTATACAGTAACTTATTTTTTTCACATCATTTATCTTTGTAAATATTACAGATAGGTGAAAATTATACTGAATCTTTTTTGTAGCTTATTTAAAGCCCTACAAAATATATTATTATCATTTTTTGCCTAAATTGAAAATTCAAGGTGCTACGATCATTTAAAAGTTTCAAACTTGTGTAACGTTCTCAATTACAAAGAAAGTAGATTATGTACATATGTAAATCTTCAAAAGTTTTTTTCATAAAAGTTCTTCATATTCAAAATTAAACGAGTGAAAATGTGTTGAAATTTTCAAGATATGAATGTAATGATTCGATTTGTAAAAATTTCATTACGTTACAAAAAATGAAAACGTCCCAACTGAAAATTTTAGTTTTTTCCGTTTAAAAATTGCGTCGCATTTAGTACAAATTTTAAAATCCATGTCTCCTTTAATTTTGCGTTTGGTCAAAACATGATAATAACCCATTTTGTGGAACTTTGAAAGCTCAATAAAGCTCAGTAAAGCTCAATCTAAAAGGTGATTTTTATTATATTCAAATTAAAGATGCTTCGAGTATTGAAATCTTCATATCGTTGCCCTAATTTCGCATTAGAAAAAACTACTCTTGTAAAAGTTTGAAAGTCTCTTAAAATATTCAAAATTTCAAAAACCCAACGAAATAACACAAAACTCTGAAATTATCAAACAATTGAGCTTCTTTAATTATAATCTGAAATGTAAAAACGACAATAGAAGCATCACGAATGTGAAATAATTTCTCGAAATTCCCATAATTTGCGAACGGAAACGGAATATGTTAATCTATCAACGAAACAATTTCACAGTCTTAGCAACACCGATAATTGAAACACACCGTATGACTCATTTCGGTATTCCCATCGCGAGGCGTTTAAAACACGCTGATAAACGAATCGTGTTTTGACACGAAACACGCATAACGGAATTCGATACGTCCTAATGACAAAAAAGAATTAAAATCGCGGAATTAGGCAGCGTAAACAAAACACACTGCTCCGCGGTAACGTCAAGGACAACGCCTCACGCCTTCGAAATATAAAACCGCGAGATAAATTTCAAAGCTGAAAAAAAAACTATGCGTAAACTCCAAAACCCCTCAATATGGTCTTTTGACAAATTACAACGAGTTGATGGCAGGAAGAAGAGGGTAAAAAAAGTCGCAAGTTTGTAACTTCTTCATTAAACTAACGAGAAAGTCCAGATTAACGCCGACGGCGAAATTTAAGAGAACCACGTTTACGAAATAAACAACTCGCTCGAGTGAGAAAACGTGAGAAAATTGATCTCGCAGATGGAATATACCGTTTCCTCGTGTCCGTGTAGTTTTGGCGAAAATTCCACCATTTTAGATGTTCGTTTAATTAGTATAAGTTTTACCCCTGAAGAAGTATTTAAGTAGAGTTAATTTGCGCGCCGGCGAAGATTAACTTGTATTCTCAAACGATTCTGGGGCTTTTTTCGACGCTTGGACGTATTAATTCGAATATTTTTCAACGTGAAGATATACTACGAGTTCGAAGAGATTTAGATTTTTATAGAAGGATTGAAATGACCCAAGATTATTATTTTTTACGAGTTGGCTTAAACGACAATTCAATCGATCACCTGATCCTTCTCTTATGTGGGACATTACTTTGTAATAAATTCGCCTCAACATGGGATACAGTTAGTATTTATGATTTACGAGCAACCATAATACAAACCGGTTTGTATTTCGCGATCGCGCGCGCCCAGCAAACACGCAATTACGCGTGTGTAATTTGCGTAACATCCTCGAGTCTTCGATGGCGCTGTGCATGCGCCTCAAGGCACAAATGATAACGATGGTCACGAATTTATGGATTTAGGATGTAAAACAACATCCGTATCGTGGAATTGTGAGCGCTCGAGTTTGAAGAGATATTCGATGCGACACTCATTCAAACATCTAGCTCAACCAAGGATGAAAAAACACCATCGAATCTCGACTCAGCTTCAGCATCGCGTCGAAAATTCGCCCGTAACGCGGCGTAAAATAAGTCGAGAAATAAATTACACCATCACAGGCAGACGCGTCGCTGATCTTGACAATAGCTAAGATAATTACGTACAAATGAGCGTATAGTCGACTTCCATACGTGATATTCGGCGTCGGAACAGCCACGCTTATCTCAGCGTTTCAACTTTATTAATTAACCGCCGGAATCAATTCGCGAGTGAAGCGACACGCGAGCGAATCCCGTAATTTTCGACAGAGTCGCTGTCTTTTGCCCTCTGAAATGATTTACGGAGCGGCGTGGAAATTCGCCCATGTTGCGGGATAACTGGGTCGATGAGGTTTATTGAATACTGAAGTTCGCGTCTTCGGAGTTAAGATTCATTTTTGACCTTGATTCTTCGATAATAAAAACGACATTTGCTTGAAACAAATATATCTTAAAATGGAGGATTTGGGGAATTCAAAGTATTACGTATCAACAATAACGCTGCGCATCAATAAAAATTCTATATGCGGCGATTACTAGTAATTTACTGGTAATTACAGGCAATTTTATTAGTTATTACAAATAATTTATCAGTAAAATACCAGAAATTACCATTATTATACCAGAAATTACTAGGTAATTACCCGTAATTTACAAGTAATTATAAATAGCTTATCAGAAAAATACCAATATTTACCATTATTATACCAGAAATTACTAGGTAATTACCCGTAATTAACAAGTAATTACAAATAACTTATCAGTAAAATACCAATAATTACCATTATTATACCAGAAATCACTAGGTAATTACCCGTAATTTACAAGTAATTACAAATAACTCATCAGAAAAATACCAGTAATTACCATTATTATACCAGAAATCACTAGGTAATTACCCGTAATTTACAAGTAATCACAAATAACTCATCAGGAAAATACCAGTAATTACCATTATTATACCAGAAATTACTAGGTAATTACCTGTAATTTACAAGTAATAACAAATAATTTATCAGGAAAATACCAATAGTTACCAGTGATTACCAGTAATATACCAGTAAATATCAATAATATGCCAGTAATTACCTGTTATATACCGGTAATTACAGGTAATATGCCAGTAATTACTATTATTATACCAGCAATTACTAGGTAATTACCCGTAATTTACAAGTAATCACAAATAACTCATTAGGAAAATATTAATAGTTGCCAGTAATTACCAATAATACACCAGTAATTACTAGATAATTACCTGTAATTTACAAGTGATAACTCGGTAATTACCAGTAATTTAATTTATCAGGAAATACCAGTAATTACTAGTTATTTACTGGTAATTAAACGTTACTTTGCCGGTAATTACATGTAGTTTATCGGTTATTACAAATAATCTATCAGTAAAATACCGCATGGATGATTTATTGGCGTTTTTGTGCGAATAATTCTTTCGTGATACGAGTATTTTAATGTTGAGGTTTTTATCTTAATGTTTCGAATTGCCGAAATTTTATAATCGTGGTACTCGATTTCTAGAACTTCCACCAAATTCGTTGATGATATTGCGGCGAATTATAAGTGTGAAAAGTGAAAATATTCCAATACAATTACTTCAACTTTTCCTTCTTTTATCTTATCTCCGAGTGTATTTATCTTCGTCATTGTATTCGACATTGCGCCTTTATCTCTTCCTCCACTTTCCCATTGTGTGTGTGTTTCTTCGCATAAAGATCTTTCCAAAGTTAAAATTCCATTTGAGTTATCGCTCGTTGAAATTAACAATTCTCGACACGCGCAGTGCAGCCACTTGAGAATTTCTCCTAGTGAAAATTTTCCCTCGAACATATACCTTTGTAGACACCCTATTGGCGTATAATATCGCAAATGTTATTTGTCCTGCCAAAACTATGCTCATCTGATAAGCGCACATTCTCATCTCGGTACGAAGCTTGTTAATCCGTCTCGGCGCAAACTTCGCAGACGCTAATTGAAAAGCCAACACGGAGAAAAAGTTTTGAATAAAAAATAAGCAATTGAATTACCTCGTTTGGGAAATTTCATTTTAAAATGTAATACCTTTCTCGTTGTTCGTGTTCTTCGACTTCGTCACTTTTGACGGCGACTTTCCACCTGACGTTTGTAAAAGTCGTCTCAACGTGTATTTTTTTTCACCTTTCAGGGCTCGAAAAATACACGTTTTTCGTCCTACTCGCGTTATTAACGATACGCTGCGATGAACTTGCAGAAGTTTCTCATTAAACAACTCGTTGAAAAGTTAATTCGCGTATTCGCGAGGAGAATTAAGCGACTAAGTGTTGGATATCTTGGCGACCGAGATACGCGATGATTAAATTTTCGTCCCTGTTCTTTCGAGTAAATTTATTCGTTTATGAGCTTTATTGCGGCGGAAATTTCTTCCGTGGTTGTCAAATCAATCAAAAAACTGCGAAACATTCCTTTTGAATAATTCTCGCTCGAGGTTGTTTGCAAAAGTTTACCACGCAAATTACAAAGGCCTCCGGTGTCGCATTTGTATGCTATTTTTTTTTGCCGACGACGAATTATTTTTTTGACTTTAGATATTTCTTCGTGACCTTGGTATAACGTTAAAGGCGATAAAAATGTTGCAAAAATTCACCTCAGCGGAGCTTTTCGAATTATTTATGCGCCAGACGAGCTTTCGCGAAGGGCGCCGTAGATCTCTAAAGTATGATTCCTTTGTTGAAAAAAAAAATACAGGTTATCGATGAGTGAAAATTTGAAAAACGAATCTACGAAGCTTGAAAGAGACAGCGAAATAATGAATTTTTCACCACGATTTTCTCAACATCATTCGAGCTTTTATTTTCTACCTCGCAAATTCCGCAGTTAGCCGTAACGCTAACGTAATACTTTTTAACAAACTCTTTCAAAATATTTATTCGTTTTTCGCCAAAGGAAAGAATTTTTGCGAGAAATAACACCCTTTGAAAAAAAGGCGAAAAAATCCGAATAAAAAATTCATTAATTTATTTCCATCTAATTCCATCCTCCGATGGTTGAAAATTTCCCATCGCGTTCGCCTGGAAAAACGAACATATGCAGCCGATACGTCGATTCCGCGTTAAATATTCGGGAATCGCGATAAAAACCGCGGATGATTTATTATTTAAATAAATTGCGAAAACTAGCGACGTTTTCGAAGATATCGTTTCGATATTATGATAAAAAAAAAAACACCCAACTCCGTCGACTTATTCCGCCTTCTTGAGCGTTTTAATTTCACAATTTCGCGACGTGCTTTTCAAATTCACCCGAAAGTTTCGATCGCGTTGAAGTTCGCGAACACGTGGAAAAAAACCAACTCGATAGGGAGGCAAATCGTATATTTTCATTTCATTCCGATATTTCGAAACTCGTTCGATAAAAAAAAAAGGTAAACACAATGGTACATTTGAATATTTTACTCGATAAATAGAACAGATTATATCGCTATAGAATACCGAATAAAAAAACATTCCATTTCGCACCTTTTGCGCCTTTGGCGAACGCATACCTCGTTATGGCCATCGGCTTCGTATCACTTATTCGTGGTATGTTAATGAAAACATCGACGTACGCGTTAGTTCACCAGCGCACAAGCGTTACTATGGACGTAATTTTAAAAGACCAGCCGAAAAATAAAATAAACCGATAATTTGGCAAAACGATTTAACTGGCTGAATGCCACGCTCTTCCGAAGTTACCCGACTCGTATCCCCCGGCTGCCGAGTTTCGTGCGAAAAAAAAATCGTCCATTAAACCGCGGCGACGTATTCGGTTGAGATGTTAATTCGTGTACTACATCGAACCACCGATCAAAATGTACACAATTTTATCGCCCGTTTGCGTGGATTTCACTCAACCGTAATGATTTGTTTGATCTTTCATTCGCGCCCAAACACGATTATGTGAAGTGCGCAATGACGATTTTGAATAATTTTCTACCATTTTTTTTTTTTTTTTTTTTAAGTAAAACGTTTTGTAAGAAAGAAATATTTCATTTTTCGTAGAGGTAGAAGGGATGAAACTGAGATCGTCGACGTTCCTTTTTATTTAGTTGAGTTTGTTGCAATTGGTAACGCTGAGTCGTGATTGATTCTTCTTGTAGTGTTTAATCGTTCAATTTATTGCGTCTTTTATAGGTCTCATTAAACGATAGTTGTTGATTTTTTCCCCTCTTGTTTAACTTGAGGAAACTTCGTTAATTACTCGTAAATTTTAGTGATTTACCAACACAATCAGTAATTTACTGGTAATTACCAATGATTTACCACCGGCAAGCAGTGGTAATTTACCAGAAATACACCAGTAGTTACAAATAATTTACTAGTGACATACTAGTAATTACTAGGAATTTACTGGTAATTACAAGTTATTTTGCCGGTAATGACAAATAATTTACCAGTAAAGTACCAGTAATTACTAGTAATTTATCAGTATTTACCCTTAATTTAATGTAATTTACCAGTAATTACCTGTGATTTAATGTAATTTACCAGTAATTACCTGTGATTTAATGTAATTTACCAGTAATTACTTATAATTTACCGGTAATTACAAGTTATTTCGCCGGTAATGACAAATAATTTACCAGTAAAATACCAGTAATTACCTATAATTTCATGTAATTTACCAGTAATTACTAAGAATTTACTGGTAATTACAAGTTATTTTGTCGGTAATGACAAATATTTTACCAGTAAAATACCAGTAATTACTAGTAATTTACCAGCATTTGCCCGTAATTTCATGTAGTTTACCGGTAATTACCTGTAATTTTATTTAACTTACCAGTAAATACCCGTAATTTTGTGTAATTTACTGGTAATTACACTAAAATACTATTAATTGCCAGAAAGTTACAACCACAATCGAATTATGGTTAAAATTCTGTTGCATGCTTTTATCGAGTGGAAAGAATTTGAAAAAAATATGATCCAAGCTCCGACAATTACCTTTTTTTTACATTTTCCGTCGCTGGGCTTTAAACAGGTTTATTTTGGTTTCTTCTTTAGTGTGTGCTTCCTGCCCCTTTCCTCACGGCAAGTTACTTGGCCTTCTCATAATTCTCTTCTTGTTCGGATTATGAATAGTACATTTTATTCCCTTATTCCTTCCTAATTTTTTTTTGTTGGTTTTATCTTCGTTCAAATCACTCCTTCGCATTTCGCCGAATTACAATTCTACTTTTTTTTTTGAAAGTTATTCTCGAACTTTTTCTCAAGCTGTCTTTTTTTCACAATTCTTCAGAGAACCAAGAAAATGCTACAAATCCTCCAGAAAAGAAACCATGTATCTTGACGAATATTTAAATATATTCGTTCGGAACTTTTGATCTTTTACCCATGATGCGCGAAGAGTTGTAAAAAAAAGTATCTATTCGGCTTTCGCGTTTTCCATTCAAATGGCAAGTTTAATTCGAAATCTACCGTCGAGCTTTGTTGATTTATATAAAAGCGAAATAGAATCTTGGAACAAGCGTAAAGCGGGGAAGGGGATAGCGAAACGGAATGTGTCGGAAAAAAGTAAAAGCTGTAAAGTGCCACTAAAACTTTCTTATTGGTGGAAAAAAATCTTCGCGGGTTTTTTCGCACTGGGAAACTGTAGCGTCTGGCGAGAGAGCTTAATCCAGTTATAATATTAAAGCGAAATCACTGTTTGGCAAGTCCAATAAACGTATTCGTGGCGAGATTGATTTAGAATTATGGGAAAAAAATTCGTTCGGCCTAGAAATAGTACTCGTGTGGATTTCATTCGTTATATGGTGTCGTTTTTTTTTTTCAACTCGATGAAATATTCTGATGGAAAATGATACGGAGGATTTGCTCCAGTTTTCTCGTTTCGTATTAATGGAATATATAATAAATTTCATCGGCGAACGAGTCGTTAAAATCTTAACGAGACTTGTTTTTTTTACACGTGAATAATCAAACCGATGATTTCATTTTCGCCCGCTAGGCGAAAGTTTGATCGTAATCTGAAAATAATGACTTGAAAAAGTTCTCGTCTAGTGAACGTATCGTGCTCGATTGACGTAATTTCCGTTAGTTTTAACAAGCATACTTGTTTTTCGTGTTGCAGATAAAGTGAAAAAGAAATACGGCCATTTGGGCGTCGGTGTTATGATCGTCGAGCTAGAAAGAGGCTCGAATGGATTGGGACTCAGTTTGGCCGGACATAAAGATCGGACTAAAATGGCCGTTTTTGTTTGCGGCATTAATCCGAATGGCGCTGCGTATAAAGCCGGAAATATCAAAGTCGGCGACGAAATATTAGAGGTGAGTTTTTTCCCCACATTTTAATACGGAGCTCTGAAAAGGAGCGGGGAACTGGAAAATACCCATTCTGCGGACCAAAATATCTATTTTATTCGCAGATGAACGAGTACACGCTTACGTCGACGAAAGCCAAGAAAAAGGCTTTTAAAGTAATTTTAAACCTGCTTCTTTCCACCGAGTTGTTAATTTGAGGCTTTCCCCTTTTTCGTGTAATTCAGCCTCTTTGACGAGTATTTCATTTATTAACCCGTTCTTTTTTAAATGAAATTTAACCAGATGAAAAAAAAGATAGATTAAATTTCGCGTTAGTTTTCGCATTTTTTAAGCTGGTTTTTTCTCCTGCTCGCGGGACCTTTTCAACTTCGATACGTTTAATTTTTTTTCTCAGCTTGAGAAAGTTGAAAAATAACGCGATTTAAACGTTGTTATATTTCGCTATTGTAATTTTAATAGTTTTCAAAGACATTCGAGATTTTTTTCGCAACGATTTCGAGTCTGGGTTTAATGATTTATGAGCGGGAAGGAAAGGGGTACTTTTTTGCTACGTTACTTGAAATTCTTCTTGTTTGAAATAACTTTGGTGTTTTTGTTGGCTTCTGAATTATTTTGTGTTCTATTTTATTATTTTCAAGTGAGTGGGAGGGTCGTATTTCGTGCTTCTTTCGGCAGAAACATCTTTTTTGATATTTATTCTTCTCGGATGCAGATAAGTTTTGGGGATGCCTGTAATTGCTTTCGTGTGGTGATGAATGAGAAAACAAAAAATCCTTTGATGTACTTTTCACCAGAATGGCGTCTGTAAAGAGCGCCATCTATCTCGTAAACGTAATACCGCGTTGATGAAGGTCAACATAGGGAAACAAAAGAAATTGCAAGTAGTGCTCTCTGGTTTTCCAGACGCGTAACATAACAAGATTCGGTTGGTCGTGGTGGATGGTTGTGACGTCAATGTTTTTGAGTTGTTTATTCTCTTTTGCAGTTTTTTCATCTTTTTTTTCAGTAGTATATTTTTTATGCCCTTTTCTCCTTCGTATACAGTTTGCGTTTATGAATTAAAAAATGAACCATGTCTTTCTATGAACGTCTTAATTTCATATACAATTTCGAACATACAAAAATTGTCAACCTGCGTTATTCGTTGATCGGATTTATTCAATTAATTATTAAATTATTTAAATTTAATACTTCTACTTTACGAAACAATAAATAATCAAAACTTTCATTTAGTCTACCAAGGAAAAGTAGTCTTGTTGTCTTGTTCTTGAAGCTCAAATTCGAAGTTCAAATTTATTATTTTCTTTTGCGAATAAATAATAATTATTTTTCACTTTCGCTTGGTCTAGTCTATGTTTGATTAAAAATTCTGAATTCATAATTATTCATAAAGAAAAATTGATAATACAAAAATATTCAGGTCAATTTTTATTTATCAGATTTTGAATTGAATTGGAGATTTTACTCAATTTGGCTCTGAATTTGAAATCTTGAACACTTATTTCTCACATGATGAGCTCAAATATTTTAATGCTCTCTTCGTATTCAGTCTTCGCACAGTAATATGATGAAGCCAGAATTCTCCCTTTTTCTGCAAAAACCGTTAAAATTGCCTTCACTGAAAAAACATTGAAACTACTGCTGCAAAAACCGTTGAATTCACCTTTTATTGCAAAAAGCATTAAAATTACCTTCACTGCAAAAAAAATTGAAACTACTGCTGCAAAAAGCATTGAATTCATCTTCTACTGCAAAAAGCCAGAATTCTCCCTTTTATTGCAAAAACCGTTAAAATTGCCTTCACTGCAAAAAAAATTGAAACTACTGCTGCAAAAAGCATTGAATTCATCTTCTACTGCAAAAAGCCAGAATTCTCCCTTTTATTGCAAAAACCGTTAAAATTGCCTTCACTGCAAAAAACATTGAAACTACTGCTGCAAAAAGCATTGAATTCATCTTCTACTGTAATAACCGTTAAAATTGCCTTCACTGCAAAAAACATTGAAACTACTGCTGCAAAAAGCATTGAATTCATCTTCTACTGCAAAAAGCCAGAATTCTCCCTTTTATTGCAAAAACCGTTAAAATTGCCTTCACTGCAAAAAACATTGAAACTACTGCTGCAAAAAGCATTGAATTCATCTTCTACTGTAATAACCGTTAAAATTGCCTTCACTGCAAAAAACATTGAAACTACTGCTGCAAAAAGTATTGCATTCACCTTCTACTGCAAAAAGCCAAAGTTCTTTTACTGTAAAAAGTATTGAATTTTCCTGTACTGCAAAAAGCATGAATTTACCTTCTACTGCAAGAAACATTGATTTTCAGGATGTCAGTCTCATATCACTTTTCCTTTCGTTCAGACGAAAATTCAATCATAATTGACCACCAGTTTGAAACTTTCCTTATTACTTCTCAGTATACCTAGTAATTTTTCCCATTTCTCAATCCCTTTCTCCTATTTGTTTGTACCAACGAAAAAAAAGAAAATATCCCAATGTATATCCCCATTACGTTTGGTTTATCTTATAAACTTGTCACCGGAGGTTAAAAATCTGCGGAATTCCTTCGGTGACAGTTACCCTCTGTCCGCTGCATCTACAACATCCCCCTAAACGTCTGAAATACCAAACTCCAGATAGTTGATTGCGTAGAAATGACCCATACGAGGACGATACATATCACTCCATCACTCCGCGGTCGGCCAAATATCACACAATCGAAAGATAAATAACGTGTCCTAAGACGATACCGCGCGTATGCTCGGTAATGCTCGAAAAAGAACGTGGAAGACGTGGAAACGCGGGGTCTCATAAATATAAGCGTAGATTACCGGTAATGAAAGTTGCTGCGAAGTTTTAAGAAAAGTTGTTAGATACATCGCATTGTCCTTTTGCTCCTTTTATGCGCTTAATTCGGTTCAGGAAATTCGGCAGTTTTCCTTTTTTTTAACAAACGGCAATGGAGCCTTTTTAAGCTTGGAAATTTCCGCGGAGTGGAGATAAATCACAGCATCGACGAGTATTTCGTGTTCGTTGAATTCTTTTTCTCTTTATGGGTGATTTTTTTCCTTCGTGTACTTTTTTTTCTCTAACAAGTCTGAGAAACGATTTTGGAATATTTATTTTTCTTGTACGTATATTAACATTAATACGATGAATTCGACGGGGTACGAAAGCTTTTACGGAATCACGACCTAAATTCTACAGATGCGTAATTTATCGTCGTTTTTATTAGGGGAATTTTTTTCGTGGAGTGTTTTTTTTCCTCGTGTAAAACGTGAAAATATCGCAGCTTGGAGTTTTCCGTGTTAAATTAATTATGTACTCCTTTGTGTGGGAGCTAGACGCTGCACAAATCACATTAGAGTGTAGAAGGCTGCAGAGCCTCGAGTTGAAGGGGTCGCGACCTATGTTGAAGTTTTTTAATTCGGTTAATTATGTATTTGGGCGAAGCCTTTGACCTTTTTATAGTTCCCGATGAGAAAAAAAAAACTTACGTACTCGTAGTAATTTCACGTTAATTTGAAATTAAAGTTGCTGTGTTTTGAACAACGGTTAATTATTCTCTCTCAAAGGAGAAGTTGAAGAAGTTATAAAAAATTATAGAAGAGTACATTTTGTATATTTACAATTAATGCCCCTTCGTAATAAAAATCTGCAAATTTACATACGTAGACGCAACATAGGTTGCGTTATCGATAAATGCAGGGGATTCGGGTTAATTTCGAACACACTGTATAATCTATTTTTCTTTTTCATCTACCATCAACTTTCACGATTATCTGACGAACGACGAAAGCTTGTGCGTTGTGGAATTAACGTATCCCAAGGGAAAGTACATAAAAAAGGGTTTAAGATTGGCCCAATTAACGTTTTTTTCGACGGCTTCGCTGGATTAAGAATTTTTAAAATTACGTCGAACATACTCGGCGTTTAAAAGTGAATAAACGTTAACTTATTAGTGCGTAGTTACCAACAACGTCGTAAAATTTTAACCGTTTTCGTTGTAAAATTCATTTGGGCATGTTTAATTACCTGTAGGCTGTTCTAATTTTGTTCTCGTTATTTAGACGGATAAATCTTTCGGGTCCGCGAGCTTGCCGATATAAACTGACGCCGGGCGTTTGTTTTGCGGAAAATTACCACGTTTTTCGTGATATTAAAATTTCAAATGCCTTTTGTGCGATGGCAAAGAAAACAGGAATGGTTTAAATTAGAATTTTTCATTTAAATTTGACATCGTGTAGCCTTCTCTAGGTGTAATTTTTTTACGCTCGATTTTCTCCTTTTTTTCGTCTCATTTCGCGTTTCTACGACGTTTCAATATTTTCGCGTGACACCCCCCCCCTCCATGAAAAAATGACTATTGAGATATTTTTCATTCGAACGTACGAATTGTCATCATTTTATCAGCACGTGATTGCTTTTGCGGTATTCGATGGATTCGATATCGAGAATGTGTTTGTTTTGAAAATGAATTCCACAATATTTCTATCAAATTGTTGCGAATTTTTGGTATCGATGATGCAAACAAGACGTCTTGGTGAAATATTTCAAAATTTTATCTCTTCAAAGTGAAAAAGTTTCCAAGATAAGGAATTTTCATCTCGTGAGAGTCTCCGAGAAAACTCGATACTTTCGGTAAATTTCGACCGATGAATTTGAAACTGTAATTTGAATATCAGTTTGAAACAAAATTCGTGCAGATGAACAGAAAATTTCTCAAATTGGAAATATTCTAATTTCGAAATTCCCTCGATTTTCCATTAACTTATGGGAAAATTGATAATTGATAATTCGTGCGAACTGATCATTTTGACGTTTTCCCTTTTTTTTTTTTTTAGAAAGTCGCTACGACGTTGGAAAAATGAATTTTTAAATGTCATTAATTATTCATTTCAGCTGTTTTCACGTATAATTACGGAGTATCGATTTTTAATTTTTTCCAATTGTATTGCTTATTTGTTGACGTAGTTTTTATTTGTTCGTTTCGAATTATTTTTTCACGAATTTCGTCCTGATATTTCGTTCTTTTTGGGGAATTTTCGTAATTGTTTTGATTTTCGTGAAGTTTTAAATGTCGAAATACAGGTTCCGAATACGCCTTCATTTTTGTCCAGAAAATATTCGATTGAATGAAGGTGGAAGGGTCGTGAAGGCAAACAAATGAAAAGTTTTTTGAAAATGGAAGTTATCTGAAACCTTTCAAGAAGCACTTACGTGAGTTAACGTGAAAAAAAATTTCCACATAGCGATAACTAATGCTCTTTCAAATTTATCGATTTGCATTGAATGTCTATTTGCACCTTTGAAAAAAACACGAGCTTTTAAATCAGCTTTTGTGTAATTCGAAGGTCGCAAAAATGACATATTTTTTGTAACACTTGGCGCAGAAGAGGCACCTTTTTAAATATTCCCTTTTTCGTAAACGAGTCAGTTGTAGTTAAAATGTTCAAATTAATTTTCAACGTTTTAATTATAATTTTTTTCTCATTTAAAATGTAATACGTAATTTTTGAAGATGAATTCGACATTTTTCGAGTAACTGTTGGAAAAAACCAGAGATGAATAAAATTGAAATTAAATTCTTCATTCGAAGCATTAATATTTTTCTCATTTCCATTTTTTTTTCTACACCTGACGCGATATCAATAATATCGAATATTTCTCGTAACACCGCCATTTCGTATAATATATTCGCGTGACTCAAAGTTGCCAAAAAGACAAAACTTTCTACCTTAATACGTTCGTGGTATTTACAAATTTATGAATTTCGACGAGAAAAAATTCCCATTTCGACGAAGGTCGAATATAATAATATTATTCAAAAAATACTCAAATAGTCGAGGGATTTTCTACGACAAGTTATATCAACCCAAACATCATAATTTGAATCGTCGCGAAATTTATCACATCCAATTACTCGGGATGTTTGCATTCGCAGTGTTGCCACACGTGAAAGTGTCGTACAAGGTGAATCATATCTCTGCAATTGTTTACCCTCTCAGCCTCTTGTCGTTTGCACGCCTACGTGCACTCAAAAAACAACAATTTTCCGTTTATTTTATCGTTCTATGTTTTAACGAGTGTGTTTTTATTTTTCCTTCGTGCGAGTGTTATTTTTGAAGATTTTTGGTGTTCGTGGGTTTCGTCCTTTTTTCCAATTTCTTCTTTCGGGCGTTTTAACTCTGTTGTTTGTGGGGTCTGTCGTGTAAACGTAGGGAGAATTTTTTCGCGGTAGTGAAATTTTCTCGTTTTAGTTGACTGGCGGGTTTAATTTGGAATTTGGTAGTATTCAAATTAACGGATGTGGTGTTTGATTTTCGAAGTTACAGCGTTGATAGGAGATAAGATAAAGTATTCAAGTATTGTAAAATTGTTGGAAAATTATACAAATGTCCGATTTCACCCCTGTGCATAATGATAGCAACGTTGGACTGTTCGAAATAATTGCTGGAGCCAGAGCCGTACGCAGGATTTGCGTAAGGGGGGGGGGAGGTTCACACGTTGGAAAAATTTCCTTTTCTGTGGGAAAGGTGGGGGGTGTACAAAGAACCTAAATTTGTACAATTGCCTCAGAGATATAATGAATAAAAATCTCCAAAATATACATTTTCATTTTATAATATATCGCCTCTACCAATGTATAGTTTTCTTTTTCTTTTTTTTTTGGCCAATGGGGGGTTTGAACCCCCCCCCCGTGCGTACGGCCCTGGCTGGAGCTTTCTTTGGTCGAGAAGATTTGCAAAGGAATAATTTGGTATTTATGTGGCCCCAAAATGACGTGAACAGTACCATAAAGCATCACCTTGCATACAAGTCCGCAACAAAGTGTGGTATTTTCAAGCCACTCCATGACAATGATGTTTATCAGAAGATGTCTTTTGATGTCACATGCCACATCACTTTAACAATGACTTGTCATCATATCATGTCACTTGACATGCTACCATGACATGATCACATGTCACTCTTGGCCATGACACGCCAATCAATAGCGTAGTATGGTGACATGAAAAAATTATATTTTTCATTGTATATTATAATATGTCCATTATTCAGATGGTCACAATGACATGTCATCGTAACATGAACATGAGATATCACCAAGACATGATTATATGTCACTCACGATCATGACACTTGACCATTCCAATGACGTTCATCATAACAAGTCATTACATATCACATGTCAATCATAAACATAACACGTCACCATGATAATGGCTTGTCATTGGTATAGTATATCACTGATCATCATGACATGTCACTGTAACAATGACCTGTCATTTATGACATGAAAATATTAACATCACCAATCATGAGCATTGATAATATTATAACATGTCATGGTGATCTGAACAATGGCACGTTATGGTGATATGTCGTGACGTTGTCATGACGTAATGACCAGCCAGGTGACTATTTTTCATCTCAAAACGAGTTATGCGTCATATATTCATGTGCAACGAAAAATATAATTTTTTCATGACGTCATACTATGTCATAGATGACTATTCATTGGCATGGTGACGTATCATGGTCAAGAGTGACATGTGATCATGCCATAGTATCATGTCACGTGACATGGTATGACGGCAAGTCATTGTTATGGTGACGTGGCATGGTTTCATGTGGCTTGTAACGTCAAATGACGTCTTCTGATGAGCTCATTGTCGCCGCGTGACATGAAAATGTCACACTGTGTTGCGCACTTGTATGTAAGCTGATTTTTTGTGACGCTTTTTTTTCGTGACGATTTTCGATTTCGTGTGCCTTAGCCACATTCAATTCATGAAAATGTCGAAAAATTATGAAAAATTACATATTTCAAGGTCACACTTTTTAAAAAGGAAATGTAGGTATGGAATTTTATTCTAATTGTTTTTGAGAATTCATTTGTAGATCGATGACATTTGAAACTAAAAGTTTAAAAATTCGTAAAATTGATGAATTTTTATTCTTAAAAAAAAAAATTTGAAAATCGTTGCCATCGAAAACCCAAAAAATCATCCATTCTCGTTCCGACGTGGTGAACAGGCGAAAAATACATGATGCTATACACGTTGAGGAGGAGTAGGGGGGATCAAATAATATTCCAGTTACATCAATTACGGGCACCGATCGCGATAACGAATTACATTGAAATCACATTATCATAATTCATTCATTTCCTCTTATTCCATTACCAAAATGAAGGAAGAAAAAACGTAAATCAAAAATTTCGCGTGACGCGTTGCCAAATGCGAAAAAATATAATTAATCGATAATTTTATCTGTATTCAACAGATAAACGGAATCGTCCTGCAAGGGCGTTGCCATCTAAATGCATCGGCCATTATCAAAGGCTTACCGGGACCAGTTTTCAAGATCATTATATTCAGGTAAGAATTTCAGAATACTTTTCAAACGTCCGATGCTTTATCGCGCATCAACGAAGCCCGAATTCGTGTTTCTACTCGACATAGTCCGCACGTTCACAAGAAGGTCGCAACGGGTACCATATCGATCGAAATTATTATATCGAACCGGTACATCGTTTTCCGCGTCTGTTCGGCTATTTTCGAATATTTTTTACAAACCGGTTTGTGGTAAATATTCGCGATGAAAATTCCCCACAGCCCTTGAAGATGAGCACGGATTGCATAATTTAGTCTTTAAATGATTAGCGAGAATAGTGGTGGAGTTTTGTGATCCCGATGACCAGTTCGTATTCGTTATGTCAATTTTACCGGTAAGATAATTTTCATGCAACAATTTCAAACCGAAGAATTTACGTGGTTTTTGGGGGGGAGGCTCGAAAGGCCCGCGATGTTGATTTTTACGGTTAATTACGCGCTAGAAAAACACTCATTCGCGACGTAATATTTTTTTCAGTAATTCGAGAACGTTGTGTTTACTCTTCGCGGTTACGTTTCGGTCGCGTTTCACGAACCATATACGGAATACTCGCAATTACCTGGTCCCCTGAGGGGCTACGATGAAATTTTTTCCCAAAAACTCGAAACGTGTATGCGGGTCACGAAAAAATAATATTTGCAATTCCCGCAACGAATTATAATTAGTCGAGCAAATTTATTCGCTAACTCGCTAAAGACGAGATTAACGGTCTTTCGTTGGAAAAAAAACCGAACGAATATTTAATTAAATTTTACACCTCATTTACTCTTTTTTCACTTTTTAAACCCTTTTACCCTACTTAAACGTCGTTTAGTTGGTATTTTTCAAAATTATGCCCTCTTTCGATATCGCCATCAAGCGGTAATTCCACGTCGTCGTGTACGAAAACATTTCACTCTGAGTTCTACTGTAGTGTGCAAGCGAAAAATCGATTTTTTTAAACCTTTACCTTAGACTTTTTAATATTTACTTTTTTTTTCTTCTCTGACGTGGACGAAGCCGGAAAAACAGCTTTTAAAACCGCGCTCGCTAGTTATTATTTAAAATAGCCGAAAAAAATGGCGAAATATTACACGTTTTATGGTAATCTAGTGAAAAAAAAAGGTCATAAATTAAACAAAGCGTCTCATTGTTTAAATGTTTCATCGAAATGGTATTTTTTGAATAAATCTTCGCCCGAGAGTGTTTACGTGCTGAAATGATCGCTGATATGGGGTACAGGGTGTTTGAAAAATAATCGTCGCCTTGAGAGTAAGCGAAATTGGTGGCAGGACATTTTCCGCGTTTTGAATTCGATCACAATGATCGCAAAATTTTCAAGTCCGGACGAGTGGTGAACACCCCCTCCCCCTTCACTCATCATCTGCGAGCGACCTGATCATTTTTCATAAACGTGTGTCGATTTTCGTTTACATATAAATACAGGGTGTTCCGCATAAGATGCTAAATCCTGCGACAGGTGATGGAGCCACTAAACATGAGTGTCCGGAAGAACCTCTGCCTACCGTGAGATTTGAAGGGGAAGAGAGAGCCGCGGAAATGATCGCGACTTTCTTTCATCTGGCAAAATTTATTTGTCATTTTTTTTTTTTTTTAGCATTTGTTGAGTTGTAAAAAACCAGGCATCGGGAATTTTTGCATATTTTCAAAATTGAAGGCGCTACGGCAAAACGAAAATTCGTTGAAGTTATAACACGTTCGGTTTCCAAATTATGCAAAAAATGAATAATTACATTTTTTGTAGAACTCGTCAAGGTCTATAAAATAAATAACGATATATCCTTTTGTGTATTTTGAAAATTGAAGGCGCCATGGCAGAATGGAAATTTACTGGAGTTATAACACGTTCAGTGTTCGAGTTATGCAAAAATTTATCATCATATTTTTGGCAAAACTCACCGAGCTCTGTAAAAAAATAATGACCCATTTTTGTATATTTTGAAAATTGAAGGCGCTGGAGTAAAATTGAAATTTGTTGAAGCCATAACGTGTTCGGTGTTAAAGTTATGCAAAAACAAGTTATTACACCTTTTGTAAAACTTGTCAAGCTCTACAAAATAAGTGTTGGAGTATTTTCGGGTATTTTGAAAATTGAAGGCGCTAGAGCTAAATGTAAAATTCTCCCAATTCCAACACGTTCAGTGTTCAGTTATTAGGTTTTTTATGGAAGTCGTCGAGCTCCACTAAAAAAGGTGGCAACATATTTTTCTATATTTTGGAAATTGAAGGCGCAACGTTATTTTTAAATCAAAATTCCAAAGAAATATTATGTAAAATTGCTCGGGAAATTGATATTTCTTAAAAGATTTTTCTCATGATAAGGTGTAAAAGTTTCGAGGAGGAAATTGACATATTCCCCCCCGGCCCCTTCTCCTTTTTTTCGTCCCAATCTGAACACTTCTCGAATATTTTTTAAAGATTTTACTGTATGTTATGTTTTAAAAATCCCTTTTGAAGTTTTGAATGATTAAAATTGCAAAAATGTTTTGCCTTATTCATCTCGAATAATTTTTTTCTCGTTTTTTTCAATTTTTCAAATATTGTTGTTGACGAAAAAATGTGGCTCTCCCCTCTCCCCGCCTTCTTCTTTCCTTAAAAATCCTGGCGGTGGCGGCGACGTTGAATATAAGGGTTTAAAAATTTATAAAATTAAACTGTGGTTGGGGGGGGGTGAAATCTTGACCCTAATTTTACTTTTACATGCTTCTGTTTTTTTTCAGCTTTGGACAATAATTAATACCAAAAAATTGCATATCTTCATGATTTTAAAAATTCTTCAAAAATTAAAGAATCAATTTCCGCTGTAAAAAAGTGTATTTTAGGGTTTTTTGTCATCCTCTTTCCAAAAATTGAAGAATCAATCGAATTCGAGATTCGCATCTATAAGCTCGGACGATTTTCTCGTACGTGCAAAAAAACCAAGCTATTTCTACTATACGTGGCCTCTCAAAACAACGAATTTGTTCCCGAGTCACGACGCGTTTTGTAAAACGGTCGAATTCACGCCTTCGGTTTTTCTCGCCATGTTCAACTTAACAAACTACATCGAGAACCATTTGCGAAGAAGGCGAAGCCCCGTACTTAAGGAATTACGTTGCACCTCCCGAGAAAAAGACCATTTCTCAAATTTTTTGTCACTTTTAACGACTTCGGTGGAAGTTATAAATTAAGCGATACGTATAACATTGACATTGAAACTAGGCTCTTTGGGACAGCTACTCGATACCCGAAACGATATGGACATTGTATAGCCTCCTACACGCGAACGATAATTATAAAAGGAAATCGGCGCGTATTCGGGGCATTCTTCGCCCAAGTTTTCGCATTAAAATACACGACGCGAGTATTCGCCATAAATAACATCCACGACATCCTACACCGCGAGTAAAATCTCCTAAAACGACGAAACGCCATACGCCAAGAAGCTGATATGAAAAAAACCCGTATGAGCATGCGAACTGAGTAAATATGCTTGGCTCCGTTCATTAGTAAAATTATCCGGCTTGGTTAATAATTAAAAGCATCTCGAGAGATTCGCCGAGTGTATTTTTCCGGTGTATTCGTTTAGGAAAAAGGGATACCAAAGTGTGGGTTTGCCTGATTCGACTCTTCACGTCATACGATGGTTTGAACATCTTCGATGCTCCATCGGCGATATTTCATCGTATACAGATGGAATACTTGCTTTTGACATATTTAAAAGGAAATATGTTCCGGAGTGCAGACGTGTACCTTTGCCACTGCACAAAATATACAACCTAGCTCTTCATTCAATTCGTTTGCGATTTTCCTCGAGATATTTTTTTTTCTCTCTTTAACAAGCCATTCTCTTGGTTCTACGACAAAATTCACCATAAGCGTATTTCTCTCGACATTTATTATGTTCCGGTTTCTCCAAACAATGCATCGGATTATAATTAAAAAAGTTACCGTATTACGGAAAGTTTTGCATTTTATGAAATCATACCATATACGTGATACCATCAGCTTCCTCGTTAGCACCGCGCAGCTTGACGTTGGCAACGACGAGAACTGGAGATAACAAATCGTAGGCGTTTGTCAATTAAGTAAGACATTCGACGAAACCAAGTAGGCAATTTAAATGCAGCTATCATTTATCCGAGAATATTTTATGAAGCTTCGTTTTATCACCGTAACTGGCGAGTGAACGCGATAGTCGATCAAATTGGAGGAAATTAAATGTACTCGAGGTGTAGTCGAAAATCGTGAATAATTTAGCGTTTATTGTTAAAACGTAGCATCCGCGTTGTATTTAGATTTTGCATAGATTACCGAATAATTAGCAAATTTGAACAGGTGTATTTTGTGGAAAATCTGCGTTGGTGATTTTACCTGAAATTGGGCGCTATCTGGTGGGCGTTTTCAAACAACTGATTACGTCATGATCACGGATCGGTTGAAGACTAATTTCTTTCGCTATTTTTAAAATAACTTTTGCCGGCAGTGTTGCCCTTTGATAGGTGATTATGTGAAAATGGTAAAATTTGAAAGAAATTGACTTTCTAGGGTTATTAAGATTTTTACGTATTTTTCGAATACAAAATCTTTTTAAAAATTTTGTAATATTATAAAATTAAACTTAGCTTCAGAATCGTTCATGTTTCCAAAATCTGATATTTTTTTATAGACAGGTTCGCGAACGATTTTTATTAAAAATCAGTCGTTTGTAAAAATCAACGTTGCCTGATTAAAATTAGTCGACCATTTTGTTCTAAGGAAATTTAAAATTGCAAAAAACAATCAAAATGTTGTTAAAGTAGTTTAAAATTGATCGAAATTTGTTTAAAATTGCGAGAAATTATCAAAATGTTGTTAAAATTGTTCAAAGCTATTCAATATTTGCCCAAAATAGCACAAAAAATATGCAAAACGTTTAAATTGATGAAAAATTTAATTAAAATTGACAAAAAACTATCAAAATGTTATTGAAGTCGTTTGGATTCGATCATAATTTATTTAAAATTGCTTAAAATT